>OX451393.1:3487635-3751705 GCA_949629135.1 Eremobia ochroleuca
AACGATTTATGATGAACAGAATATACAGTTTGGTACTTTCCCAGTTTATATTAGTTGGTTAAACGTTATATTGACATTGTAAATAATGATTTATTGAACAACTCGTTGTTGGCCGCGACTTCGTTTGCGATCCAGGATGAAAAGTAGCCAAATTTCATCCAAATCCGTTCAGCCGTTTTAGCACGAAAGCGTAACAAAGTCACTTTCGCATTTATAATCTTATACTTAAGATACTTGTCCCCTTCTATTCATCGCCAAAATAAAATATTCTAGGAGAATATTTGATTACTTATAATTGAGAAAAAAAAAATTAATTGATCCTGAAAAAATATAAAGTAACACATTATTAGGAAAAGTCCGTATCTGTGCATGCCAAACCGATATACTTTAAACTAGTTTCTCTTTTTGTCTCTTCTTCCAAAAGGTACAACAATGTTCAACGGCGAAGCAGTGTCTCTACCATCAGGCGCGGCAGTTCTTCCCCCAGTAACTCCAACCCCGACCAACCCTGCAACCGCCGGACAGAAACCTACCAAGTTCTCCCGCGAATCTTTCGAGGAAATGAAGCAGTCTCCAGGGTTGAAGAGCGGAGACATGAAGGATCCCCTCAACTTCCTCGACCCACTGTGGAGTCTGAAGAAGAAGTGAGGTTTATCATTCGTACAATCGTTCGTGAATGATGTTTGTTGTTTGATGACATCGTGAACGCAGCGGTACTCAACCTTCCGCCCGGTTTCATGTCTATCGGATCTCACGTATAAAGAGTATTCTTACTTAGCGTAAAAAGTATATGATGGATGAAGTTTGCCTGTATTGTTGCGGCCCTAGGAAATAATAGGTCGAGTATCGCTGATAGATAGAGCATGCTGAAATTGGATAAAAGTATGTTCGTGAATTTCTTCGCCTCACACACGAATTGCCGAATATGTATTTAAATGTTTAGGTGTTAGTTACTTACTCATAGTTATTTATATGTTTTTCGTTTATCTTTTTAAATTGTAAAAGTATTCTTATGAGCGATGTTTTAGTTTTCGATGCGTATTCAGTTTTAGGAATGAGGTAACGTATTAAATCATATTTTAAAGATAAAATATGTTCTATAATATCAATTGAAATATTCCACAAATTACGCGTATTTTTAATTTATTAATATTATCATGTAGATAGGTTTATAATTCGCTCTTAGTTTGACATTAGCATATTTCAATTATCACAAAAGGTGTCACAAATATTAGTATCAGTGAAATGTCGATAACGTGTCTAAATCAAGAGATTTTAAATTCGGTTGGATTTAGTATTATATTATCAATATTTTGTTAATCATCGAGAAAATTGTAAGAATGTGATTTTATGAAAATACCAACTGCATAAAAATATAAAAAGAGTTTGGTATTCCGCAAAATAAATGCCGCGTTTTTGCGGGATATCCAGAAAGTATTATGCGGTTTGATTACAATAGACTGCGTATTTTGTACCTAAGTATTTCTATTTTTTTGTAGCTAGAATGTTTTTATAAAATTAAAACTAAACTGCTAATACGATTAATAATGAAAATCCAAAAAAAATATATACAGTAAGATAGCACCTAGAATGCTAACTCGAGTTTTACCCAGCGTCCTAACCAAAAAGATCGCTCGCGCGAATACGTGATTGTTGCCTTCATATGTCACTCATTTGTTCGTAGGCGCTCTGTCGACGCGACCACGTTTTCGGGTTCCCCGAACAAAATGAAGACGGACATCGCATAACGCGGCTTTAGAGTTGCCAGGTGCTAACTTTACCAATAAATTGCGGTAATGCCTGAGTCGCACTGTTAAACCCGGAGTGCCCAACAGATCAGACAGAACCGGTTCATATGTTATATTTTTCAATTTCTTGCCTTTATAATTTGGTAACCCTATTAGCCCAATATTGCATAGTTTTATTTATCAATTAGTTTTTACTTTATCGGGACTTAACATGATATTAAAATAATGGAATGAAGTAGTTGGTGATTCGAAGAATTGATTGTGTATTTACAACCTGAAGTGATGAATTTTAGTATTAATTACAGTTTTTGCACTGTTGTAAATGACAGTAATTTTAGTGCTTAGGATTGAAAGTTTATGAATGTTTTTGTGTTTTTTTATTTGGAAATGTAATTGTGGATGCGCGGCATATTGCCTTATCAAAAAGTTTGCGAGCGTAAAATAAAAAAATACCCTTCTCCTTTTTTCGAAGTTGGTTAATAGGTTGTAAATGCATAAGTTAGAAATGGAGAACGTTTTAATGTCTAATTATTGTCATTGTTAATTATTTAGTTTCTAATAATCAATTTTCAAATTTCTCTTTTATTAAACGCGCATCCACTGTTAATAAGGCTCACATTCAAGCGCATGCTACATGTTTTTACTGAAGTGTATTCGTAGTCTCGATAAAAAATACGATCAAACATAAAAACACGTGCAGGCGCCTGTCATCAGAAGGCCAATTCCCGTACTTAATTAAAAACGTTCAAAATCTAGTTGCAATCTCAACTCAACGACAATCACGTCAAAAGCTTGTCAGAGATGTAGGGAAATTTTAGAGGTATTTTTGACAGATTGAGACAGATCAGAATGTGAACGTTCTTAAAATTACGAGATTATTACGCCTCTGAACTCCGCTTTAAAGTATTATACATTTGACTTGTTTTTCAGTTAACAGTAAACGGTGGATATTACTTTAATTACATTCCTTTTGTTAATTTTTATTATAAAATTGTATCAATATTATTCAATATAAGTACAGACGACAGCACATCAAATTACTACAATCTGTCAAATTTCTTTAATAGATTTTCAACTTTATCGTTAAGGCATAAGGTTCAAAGTTGATCGGAAAAGTTTGAGTTTCGGGTAGCTTGATGTGCTGGCGTCTGTACCTAACCCTAACGCACGCATTTTGGGTTAGAGACGTAATTTAATAGTTCTAGAATCTAGACAATGTTGTTCATTGATACGGATTAATTTGTGCTAACCGGAAAATATCAACATTGTCAGTTTGAGTAGGTGCGATAGTTATTATATGTATAGCAGCTACATTTTTCAATGTTAGATCATTATACACTACGTAATTCTAGTTATTTGAATTTTCATACATTTTAATAAAAGTTGATTTTGTATTATTAATATTATAACGTGTAACGAACATTGATGAATTTAATATGTGTAGGTAGTTAATGATATTCATAGCATACTCAAATAAAATAAATTGGACTGAGATATTCTTGTTTTATTACTACCCACTTATTTACCTATCTTCGAATAATTGTGATATAATCGCTTAGTGTTAATATCTTATCTAGGATTTCGATTTGCGAAGACGGATATTCGCTACTTATTGGGCTGATCCCTGAGTTCCCTGAGAGCATTTGCGTGCTCGAGAGTAGTTGGTAAGAAAATCCTGAAGAAAAACTCGAGGAAACTAGGAAGCGGTTCCGCGGTAGGGCGAATCTTATCGCGGAGGCTGCGGCCCGCGCGCCGGCAGTCCGCGCCGCGCTGTCGACGCCGCACCACGTGTCACGTGTAGCTCAGACCGAACCGCGCACGCGCGAACGCGATCGCGACGCACCAAAACATTACAAAAAAAAATTCACGCCACCCACTTGCCAACAAAAGTGACAGTGACGTTTCGGGGGAGCACGGTGACAATAACAGGCATTCGTATTATGTAGTTTACAAAAATTATTTACGTGATTGAGTGAGAAATTTTCAGTGGTACGATCAACTGGTGAATTTTGTGCGATCGATAGTTGTCGCAGTGGTTGTGTTGTTAGTTCCGAGGATGGATGGTAGCCCGGCGGGGTAGGCGCGATGATGCGCAAGGAGAACGCCGGCGCGCCCGGCGGGACCGAGTTCTCGCTGGATGCGTCTGACTGCATCACGCTGCAGCAGATCCTACAGGCCTTCAACTCGACCATCAGTGAGGAGCACGCCTGGGCGCTGTTCTACCAGGCGGCCCGTGCCTTCCAGAAGTGCCTCACTGACGGGCCCACCTGTTACTTGGTGACGGAGCCCAGGCATGTGCTAATGCATAAGGACGGTACCGTACATCCCAGCACGCTGACGCATCCAAGAGGTTAGTTCTACGTCTAAGTTTTTCACAATTCGATTGACCCTGTGTTGAACCCAGATACTTTATAATTTTATGACAAAATTTATTGATGCCTAAAACTATGTTTATCGGACACGTCAATAAGGGTTTATCACTAAACTAAAGTAGTGATAAGAGCAGTAAAGTACCTACGTAATGATTTATTTATTCAATTGCTTAAAGAGCTGCTATAATTGGGTAGCAGTCGACAATTCCACTTAATCACGTTTTATCAGGGAGGCACAACATTTTTGGCAAATTAACGACCTTGCTTTATCAGTGAAGTTGCATCAGCATCGTGAAGCACCTATTGTTTCTAGTTAGTACCTAGTTGTAATTATTTAAATCAGTCCGTTTTGTGATTACATGTGACTTTATCAAGTTCACTACCAAAACTCATTACTGATAATAATGCTGAACAAAGCTAATTATTTTTAGCCACATTATATTTTTTTGCAGAACGATAAAAAATCCAATGACCAGTCCATATCATGGCGGATTATACTGATATTAAAGTCCACATTATGTGTGAGCATTGATAGTTATCCTACTATCTCAAAATTTCAAATTATTTCCTCCATCTTCCTTCACGACGTAAGTACAGCCATCTGCTCATCAATGGCAACAGTTTGATCAAGAAAGCGCCTTTATTTTGTAGCAGTAAGGGCAGTTTTCGTAGTGTTCATTCTTACGTGCAGTTGACCATACCTACCCGGAAAGATCGGCGTTCGATACTCAATACTGTAGCATGCTAATAATCATGCCCAGGATCGTTAAGATAGCAAAACCTCGCATAAAACCTCCACGCATGCTATCTGAACATTCTTAAGCCGTATCAATGCATTCATCTATATTTTACGAAGAACTTTAATAAGATAAGAAGTGCTTATAACGTCTTGGAATTTCTATACGTGAAGAAAGTTATTGATTGGATTAGCTTTGGACAACGATTGTATTGACTAGAATAGTCGTGCTATCTTCATTACAATTACAACTCATGAATGGAAGGAATACAGCGTGTATCCCTTGTAAGAAGTTTATTTGGCATTAGACTGGCTGGCAACCTGTTATTGCTATGCAAGATAATATTGTTATCTAGACTTCTTGTTCTGGACCTACCGCGTCGCTAGTTATGAGATTGTATAGTTTTATTTGCATCTAGCTGAACTTGCACCCTAATTGCGTAACACTATTACTCTCAATTTGAATAATTTTGAAGCATATTGCTAATCCATTGCTCCATATGTTCGAAAAATGTGTCTGCTCAACAACGTAAATAACGCAATGAATGTTATTGAACTGTCAAAATGAAACCCATTGTTACTGATAGTGTGTTGCGCAATCACCCTGTTAAAGGTACCTATTTAACATTTTTGCTTCCATTAATCATTCTCTTCCTCCACTGCTGAACATATTCATAAACGTTGCTTAAAGTCAAGTTGTGATTATTGATTTTTTAACCATACACTTTTGACGTTTAATCGTTTCTATCACTACATAGTATAAAACAAAGTCGCTTCCCTGTCTGTCTGTCCCTATATATGCTTAGATCTTTAAAACTCCGCAACGGATTTTGATGCGGTTTTTTTTAATAGATAAAGTGATTTAAGAGGAAGGTTTATATGCATAATACATGCATAATATAGTAGAAAAACACTGATAATTTTAGAGGTTTCTAATGTGATGTCGTAAATAAACACATTTTTTGCGTTTGCATTGCAAACGCTGGCTGAATCCTACGAGATAGATCAAAATAATGTACCTACTACAGTATTGTACACCTTAAAAAGGTCTACAAAAAATCCACAATGGTATATGTCTATCTCTTAGGGATAACCCACAATAACGATTTTTTATGCTATACTTTTTACGAGAAATAATGGCTCTAAAATCTTCCTCTTGAATCATTCTTATCTATAAAAAAAACCGCATCAAAATCCGTAGCGTAGTTTTCAAGATCTAAGCATACATAGAGACTGGCTGACAGCGGGAAGCGATTTTGTTTTATACTATGTAGTGATCAGCATTGCACCCGTGCGAAGCCGGGGCGGGTCGCTAGTTTATAAATAAACCTCTAAATGTTTCTCCCCAATTGTCCCACAGCACTGGTCACTTGTTATACTGCCACCCCCTAAGCTATTTTACAAGAATTTCTGGCCACTGAATTACGAAAGGACTGCAGTCACGTACTTATTCTTAACCCTGAAAATATGCAGTCCCCTCGGGATGCCATCAGAATCTACGTGGGTGAAGTAAACCTACATAAATACCTATATCAAGTCAAAAGTTCTATATAAGAAGTTTACTGCTAACTTCGTATATATGTCAGTCATTGCTCCACTTCTTATTGGCACGACATTCTAGTGGGAATACGTACAATGTACAAATGAATAACTTAACAAAACCACGTATCGATCTGTGCTTACTCATACAAGTCCCTTTTACGGACGTTCCCCACGATTCACGTTTACGTTTGACGTCCTCGTTATTATTTTAGTAATGTAGGTATGTCGTCCCCTATTACGGCTGTTTTTATGTTCGTAGGTATTTTTGTTTACTCCTGAAGTTTGACCTGGTTACCTTGAATAAAAGTAATCTTATGGTATTGTAACTTTCAAGATAGCTACGTGTAAATACTGATTAGTTTCGTAACTCTGTCTGTGTAACTTTTGTGATATCTAATACGTAATACCCAGCCCCGGATTTAGGCGAGGAGGGGGTATCCGGGGCCCGTGCCCCGGGCGCCAACTTCAGGGGGCGGCAAATTCAAGCGTGGCAGGCAAATGCACCACCCAGCGCACCGCATTTAGGCGGCGAATGAGACGCGCAGCACCTAAGTATTGTCTCTCTGCGGGTGCGCACTGAGGTAGTCACTACGTGATTGGCGTAGGCATAGGTACTCAGACGGTATGAGCGGGTTGCGTTCGCGTGGTGGATTATGGCCCACTCTCTCTAACACAGGAGGCCTGTATCCCAGCAGTGGGAACATTAGGCTGATTATGTAGCGGGGGAACCCTTTCCGACGCTCCTGTTGGATTGGTGCGTTATAGATCGATAAAATTTGAGTAATATAATGCTGGCAAAATTTGCCTAAAATACTGCTGGCAAAATTTTCGAGCTTGCTTTGCGCTCTCTTGCAGCTTTGACTCTTAGTTCTTAAAACTACGTATAAGTCGATCAAGTACTTAAACAATCTAACTTATCTGAGGTAGAGTGCTAAAATTTACATTGCATTCTAGATTGTCTTGATTGGTGTTAAGCTTTTCTGCATAAGTAAAATCTCGCGATCTTACGACTCGTAGCAATCAAAAATCGGAACGTACATACATCAGATTAAGAATGACAAGGCCATCGGTTTTTTCAGAACAAAGAGTAAAATTGTAATTCTAATATGCTATAATCTTACGATTTATTTCAAGCCCTATCCTGCCCTATCCTAATTTGAAAAAATGCCCGACGTGTTCATGTAGGTATATAAAAATAAAAAAAAACGTATGGAAAAGGTTAAGTATCTAAAGGATTGGCGAGGCGGGGGCGGCAGACGGCATTTTTTGCCCCGTCTCGAAAAAATTCTAGATCCAGGGCTGTTAATGCCTACTTGATGACGCTGAAACTGGCAGACCAGTCTAGCAGACCGGCCTGGCAAAATACAGTGTAAGAGCTAGAAAGTTTTGACTTCACGCGTTCCTGAGAAAAAGGGTATTGACCGACTGACAGACAGATGTATAACGAAGTGATCTTATAAGCAACCAAAAAAACCTGTTTTTTGCGGTACGGAGCCCTTCGTGTGCGAGCCAGACTCGCACTTGGCCGGTTTTTATCAGGGTACATGATGTAGTTCCCTTAGTATTTCATCAAAGAGACACTAGACCGGAAGGTCATGGGTTCATGCTAAGAACCGTTGAGGTATAAAATCGACTTGAGTGACGAGTTGAGTGCTTAATGCGTTGTCTTTCCATGCGTTACTAACAGCAGGGTAATTGCGTTATGAGTAGCAATGGGTTTCATTTTGACAGTTCAACAACATTCATTGCGTTATTTACGTTGTTGAGCAGACACACTTTTCGAACATATGGAGCAATGGATTATGCTTCAAAATGATTCAAATTGAGAGTAATAGGTAGTGTGTTACGCAATTAGGGTGACGGTTTCATTCAAAACGTTTGTGTATGCAAGTTTAACTTCGCGCTATAATTCTTCACTCTATAATTAGCGATTTTCAAACTGTACCTGTAAACATACCTACTGATTTAGCATAATCAGCGTATAATGTTCCCACTGCTGGGACACAATCCTCCTCTCTTCGAGACGGAGTAGGAACTAATCCACCACGCGGGCCCAGTGCGGGTTGGTAGATGTCACATGTCTTCGAATTTTTGATTCTAGGACATGCGCCGGTTTTCTCACGGTTTTCCTTCAACGTTTTTAGAGCAGCGGTGATGAAATTATTCACACCAAGTAAAGTACCTGGCTGGGTCCGAACCCACCACCTACAACTCGTAATTCGGGGCCGATACCACTGGGTCACCACTGCTCCTCCAACATACTGATTTAATATTTACAAAATAGCTACTAAATTTTAAATATACAGGGTTACTGGTAACTCGACGTATTCCTTGCAGGACATCATAGTAGGGTTAAAATGCAACAAATTAAGCCACCAAATGTTCTACCGAAGTTCAGTAGTTTTTGAGTTAGTAAGGGTTTTAGATTTTTTGTGAAAAATCCCAGATTAAATTATTTGAAGCCAATTTGAAAATTATTCACGGGGCGGCTGTACTGAATTTGGAGTTATTATCATAGTTGACGCCGTAGCGGACCGTTTTTAATAATTAAAAGTTCAAAATGACTAAAACTTTGGTGAAGATCACTAATCAAACATTTTTTTTTTTGTAATTTTTGCTATTACTTCATACAAAATGTTGTCTTAGCACAAAAAAAAATACTACACCAGGTTCACAAATTATTAGTAAAATATCCTTGTCTTATCAGCTATCCAAAAAGGTATGAAAGTTAATACAAAGTCTTGGACTGCATTATGAAAATCGTTTTTGATTTAGTACAAGAAGGTGTTTATTCGGAAAATCAAATTAAACAATTTCGTGAAAATTATTATTATTTTTAATCAATATCAATTTGTGGTCTTTAATAACATGTATTTCACACGTCTTGTTCGAAGTGCTGCCCTCGGTTTCGAATACATGCTCTTATTCGCTTCCTCACTTCGGTTTTTGTGATTCTTGATGTGATTGTGGTCCTCATCTGGTCCACCGCATCTGTTATTCTCTCCCTTAGTTCTTCAATTGAATTTACGGGGGTCACATAAACTAGGTCTTTCATATGACCCCAGACGTAAAAGTCTAGCAGCGTCAGATCAGGGCTTCGTGCAGGCCACGGAATGGGCCCACCGCGCCCAATCCATCGGTTTGGATAGTTTTCATCCAGCAATTGTCGAATTGTGATGCGGAAGTGGGCTGGACATCCGTCATGTTGGTATATCATGTTTGCCCTTCTTTCTTCGGGTACATCCGTGAGCAGTGCTGCTAAATGATTTCTTAGGAAATCTTCATAAAGTTCCCCATTTAATGTTCGGGGTAAAATATGTGGGCCTATTAACTTATCGTCGATAATACCCATCCAAACATTAAGCGAGAACTTACGCTGCGATGCGGTTGGTTTCAGTTTCTTAGGGTTTCCTTCTCCCTTCGGTGCCCAGTAATGTAAATTGTGGTAATTTGTGATACCATCACGGTCAAAACATGACTCATCGGTCCACAGAATGTTTTTCAAAAAGTTTTCACTTTCGGCATCGGCATTTAGCATGAAACGACAAAATTCAAGCCGTCTCTGCGGATCTCCCTCTTCTAATGACTGCACGGGTTGGTAGTGGTATGGATGTCGGCCTGACAAGTGAACTACAGACCAGACTTTCCACTGTGACATACCAAGCTCACGCGCTACGATGTTTGTAGATATGTTGGGCTCGTCAATAAAACGTTGAAGAATCAGCTCCTCGTCCTCAGCCGTGTATCTCCGAGAACGACCAGTGTCAATTTGCCTGCTTCTTTGAACACTGCCAGTTTCAGATAATCGCCGATAAGTCGATCCGAAGACACTAACGTGGGGGAGTCGGCGGTTTGGAAAGCGCAGTTGATATGATCTTCGCGCCTCAGCAGCGTTACCGTCACAAAGTCCGTAACAGTACAATATGTCAGCGTATTCTTGATTAGAATATGCAGCCATAGTCAGCACTTATGAACGCACAGCACAATACAAGAGCAAGATATGGGGCAACAGTCAGGGATATAGCCAGATAACAAAACACGAACTTGCGCAACGTAGAGTTGTAACTAACTAACGCTGACGACCAGATTTTGTGAAGTCGCACCCTGTCTCGTACCGAGGGAACAATATTGACCAATCATAAAGCTTGCCGAGTGTTTGGAATTCAAACGCAGGTAAAAACTACGAATAATACGACGGTCGACCTATTGTTCTAGAACAATAGGTCGACCGTTTCGCAATTTTACCTGCTCCCCATAAAACTTCTATCTTTCCCTGTCACACACGCAAAAGTATTGACAATCATACCTTTTTGGATAGCTGATAAGACAAGGATATTTTACTAATAATTTGTACACCTGGTGTAGTATTTTTTTTTGTGCTAAGACATCATTTTGTATGAAGTAATAGCAAAAATTACAAAAAAAAAAATGTTTGATTAGTGATCTTCACCAAAGTTTTAGTCATTTTGAACTTTTAATTATTAAAAACGATCCGCTACGGCGTCAACTATGATAATAACTCCAATTTCAGTACAGCCGCCCCGTGAATAATTTTCAAATTGGCTTCAAATAATTTAATCTGGGATTTTTCACAAAAAATCTAAAACCCTTACTAACTCAAAAACTACTGAACTTCGGTAGAACATTTGGTGGCTTAATTTGTTGCATTTTAACCCTACTATGATGTCCTGCAAGGAATACGTCGAGTTACCAGTAACCCTGTAGGTACAGACGCCAGCACATCAATCTACTACAATCTGTCAGATTTCTTTAATAGATTTTCAACTTTATCGGTAAAGCATAAGGAAAGTTGATTGGGAAAATCTGATAGTTTCGTGTAGCTTGATGTGCTGGCGTCTGTACATACTTTCCTGAAAGTGTAAGTCTATCTTTGTATTCAGTAGGTACGTCCGAACAGCTGTATCGAATAACAAATGCCTAATCAAAATCTATTGAAAACGAGTCCACTGTCCACATCTCATGTGCCGGGTAATATTTCATGTAACGCCTTCACACAAATAGTCGGTTCCAGTGATTGCTGGGTGTCATGTGACAATTTCCATGTATCTAGAATTCTAGACCGAATAGCGCATAGCCACTGCACCTTATCGGACCACTTGCGTTTAAGATGGGAGGTCTTCTGCCCGCTCAAGTTATTGTGAGAATCTATGAGAACGTTTTCGGCCGATGAAGTGGCTGTTTGATCACCATCACGCTAGAAAATAGCTACTTTTGTCCATAGTTCCGGTGGTCCTGAGGGAATATTGCCAAGCTTGGCAAACTAATTGGTGATCGTATTAACCATTAAGGCGTTACAAGCACGAAAGAGGCTGATGGTCATTCTCATAACTTCAACATTTTGTGACCTTTTATGACATTTACAGAAGAAAAGAGCTATTTATTGCCAGTCTCGCTGAAAAAAGAAACGGTGCAAAGCAGACCTTGAAAACGAGATGGGAAAACGCTAGCAAAGCCGCACAATATTTTCCAGACGACCTTTTCAGAACAAAACAGCTTCGTGCTGTATTATAGTCGTATTAATCACTCAGCTGGTCATAACCCTCGGCTGCCAGTGTTGCTACACATAAAACATTGAGCCGCAGGTTGAGAGCCACTGGAGCGACCCGACAAAACCCGACACTTCCCGAAGTGCCCGACACCAATCATTGCTGGCAGCGGTCATATATTGTATTGCCTTGCAATTTAAGCGATTTTGCATGCATGTTTCTATTAGGCTATTTACCGCTGACCCATATTCGTCGAATGCACACTAACAAGCCTGACTTTGTACGCTATAAGTGACAAGTTTTTCAAGATGTCAGTCGATTTATTTATGAGTTGAATCGAGTATTGCACAACCCGCTAATCGATTTTCCGACGTTAATTTAGATTGTTGCATTGTAGGTTAAGGAGTCAATTAAAGCATTATCGTGATTTTCTCGAGAATGTTGCGACCTGGTTGTTGTGAAGGTGTAAAACTGTCGTCAATATTAATGTTGGTCATTACAGGAACTCATTAAAAAAATATTGGTATTCAGCTGCATCCGGTGAGACTGGAAGCCAACCCCAACATAGTTGGGAAAAGGCTAGGCAGATGATGATTACAGGAACTCATTGTATACTTACAATGAGTTGAGCCAAACTACTGTTTGGCTTCGTTATCCTTGAGACTGTAACCTTTTGCATCTGTAATATTATGTAATTTCGTGTTCACAACCATAGACAATGAAAACAGTAAAGTCAATAACAAATGCACTTCTGAATTTAAAAATAGATACGAGGCAGAAATGAATACAACAGCTGTTACGTCGTATCTACCCGCAGAACGTTTTCATGGAAACTTGATATGCTTTTCTTTCAGTTTAGTGTTTAAATTTCAGAGGGAAGTTGCTTTCTATGCGAGTTGAGTAGTATGACCTAATTTTATTGCTTATTGGTTTATTACTTACAATTTGCACCTGTGATTTTGCGCTGATTGAAAAAATACCGGTCTCAATTTTTTGTTATCGATCTAATATTGCGTGAAGCCTAAAAAATCTCCTGAATCACTAACTCGATTAGTCTTTGCTGTGTGGACAAAAACTCTACATACAGTATATTCAAGGTTAGGCACTATATTTGGTGTTTAAAGTGCTAAGTGACGTGAAGTGAAGATGACAAAAATGTTTCAATGCCTGACGTAGGGCTTCGCGTCGTCCGGCTAGTTACTGAAACAATACCGTTGTTTGTATTGATCGCTGCTTCGTCACGCGAATGTTAGGTAATTATTTAAAGGATCATTAATTTAATGGATTACGTTTTGTAACTTGGTTTCAACGATTTTGGAGAAGGGTCCGTAGATAGCTTAGATTGACAGATTTAATAGATAATCTTGTCTTTCAAACCTTAATCCCAATATTGCTGTCATATAAAAAAATCTACTTCTACATTAATTAAATTCATTCACTGACAGACAACGTACAGCCTAAACCGTTGGATCTAGCACGAAATTTTGCATAAAATTTCCATTTGTGTCGAAGATGGGCACTGAACATTTTTGAAAATTCATCACCTCTAAAGGGGTTAAATTGGGGATGGGGCATCATGCACACGGCTTGTCTAGGTATTATTATGACAACAAAATTAGGAATAAGGTTTTAAATTTGAGTTTCAGTTTGTCAGTCACCTTCAAATTCCTTAGACTTGCTTCTTCAAACTTACAATGCCGTTCTCCACAAATTGCAATAGCGCAGAAAATAAGTTTAAATAATGTACTGAAGCAACAAACTTCTACTGCAAGTTTTAATAGTTTTTAATGTGGTTATTAAACTCCTTTCTTCCTGTCTTTGCTTATTTCCTGCCTCCTACTTTTAAAACTAATTAGTGCAAGAAGAAACTATGTCATCTATACTTCCGGAATATAACCTTCATATTAAATCAATTAAGTATTACAGTAACACGATGGAGTAGCACTGGAGATGCTCACGCGATCTTATGTTAAACAGCATGGCATTTCATTGACACAATACTGTGACAGCGATGCTCAAACTTTTCCCGCAACGTCCGCAACGCCCCATTGCGGGCTTTGTCGCAGCGAAGTTTTGACATAAACGCCACTTTTCTTTTGAATTATTTCCTTTTATTTATTTAGGGAGCGCGTTCTAAGGCTTAATGTGATATTTGGGGCAATTGAAGTTTATCCATTTTATACGAGTCGAGGGAATTTCACTGGAAATGTTTGGAAAACAGGTGTTTGGTATTGGTTGGTTTTGATATGAACATAGTTGATTTACTTTTAAACGAATGTTCGTAGGTCATTTCTAAAATACTTGAAACTATGCTGATAAAAATAATTGTCCCTAAAAGTCCTTGTGCTTGCTCGCACGCATGATTTCCAGAAATAAAGTCTACTTGTTTCAGTATGCACCAACAAGATCATTGAACTTAAAAACTATCTTACTTCTAACAGTTGATCACCGCTGTACAGCGTACAGTCAAGTGCAGTGTATCTTTAGTTTTTGCCGGCGGTATTCATGCGCTCGTATTGTTCTGTCAGAAGAACGTTTCACCCCACACGCGTGAGAAACAGGTCTCGGTCCCGGAAGGTCTCGAGCTACGATCGATAGAGACTTTTTTACACTGCGTGTCAGAGAAATTACATACGTAAGGTCGAATGAGCTATTTGGTATGCAGGTAACTAACATGGAACTTCTTGTTAGTGTGCTTAGTAGGTATTCAGTTCTTTTATATCACTCTTTTGAATATGCCATAAGCTTTAGAAATAACAACCCCCAAAATAAAAATGAATATTGTAATTGACAGTGTCTTGGAGGGGTTTCTGGTAAGCAAACAGCCGCACGGGTCGATTGAACAAGATAAGCTACGATTGCTAGACCGGTCCGTGAATGGGTGACCATCTTTACACACTGAGACCCATCTGCGCCTCGGAAAGCACTTTAAGCAGTTGGTCCGTCATTCATGGATCTTCGGGTCGATCGATCACGATAAGCTACGATTGCTACGCCAGTCCGTGAATGGGTGACCATCTTTACATACGGAATCGCATCTGCGCCTCGGAAAGCACTTTTAGCTGTTGGTCTGTCATTCATGGATCTTTGACAGTCGTAACAGGACGTTAGAAGCCCGAACGTTTGACAACCAGCCTTACCAAGGTGTGTCATGTTACCCAGTAACTGGGTTGTAGAGGTCAGAAAGGTAGTCGCTCCATGTAAAATACTGGATTTATATGCATCCGGTTAGACTGAAAGCCGACCCCAACATAGTTAGGAAAAGACTAGGCAGGTTATGATTACCAGTGTACTGGAAAAATGAATATTTTTACCTGTATACCAAATGGCTTGTTCGATTGTACGAGTACATCTCTGTGTGCTGTTAGGTTTCTTGAACTGCTGTAATTAAAGGGGTGTGTAATTTTGCAAGTGTTTGCCAATTGATCGGATGTGGTTTGAATGGACTGGTTTAATGGGCATGTGAACTTTGATAGGCGATTCAGATCGTTATTGACCACATGAATAAAACGCTGAAATCAATTATCTTGCTATTAAGAGCGATAACAGTTACGTATACAACGTGTAACGTTAAATGCGCAAAACCTCAGACACCCCAACTGATTTTTAATTCAATTGACCTATTTCAGAGAGAAAATAAGTCATTAAAAAAATTGTAAAGGTTTTATGTGCTGTTTTAGTTTTACTGGCCATTCTGATCGTTTCTTGCGTCTGCGACGACGCTTTATCGAGGGAGGAGTCGTCACCGGGCCGCTGCGCCGCGCTGACATTGGCTTGCTTGACCTATTAATAAATAAACACGGCAGCGTTTTTAATGAAGATTTTTTGAAAAAATGTGACCTATATTAAAGAGTGGTTCAATTAATTCTGCTCGTTATTCTGATCAAACTATTTTCAGGTTTTGCGCATTTAACGTTACACGTTGTATATGTATATTCTGATTCGATCTGGATGAATGTTCCGTTCGGTTCATAACAAAAAAAAAAAAACGTCTTAACTCGTTGGCAAAAAGAAGTGTGCATACACTGAATCGATACGTGTCAACGGCAGAGGAAACTGCAGTTGTCTATGAGTGTCGACGGCCGCCGTTGACGCGCTGTCGGCTGCCGTCGACGCGTGTAGCTAGTTTGTACGAGTATGAGCACTAAGGCCCGGCGCCCATTATCGGCATCGGCAAGGAAAAGGATCCTTCGGCATCCTACATGCAAGCGCACACTATCGGCAATTATGCTTTGGCATGCTGCAACGTTCTTAGGGATGACGAGGCGTCCTTAAGGATGCCGCACCGTCCTGTAGCTTGCCGAAGCGTCTCAATATCGTATTTGTCCCCGAGTGTTGCCTCGGCGCCGGCGGCGTACCGAAGGTTGTCGAAGGATGCCGAAGCATCCCGAAGCATTCTCAAGGCTGCCGATACACCAGCCTCAAGCATACCGAAGCGGTATTTTTGATATTACGACCACATATCACGGAAATTTCTACTTTATTGCCATTATGTTATAGTATATTGCTATTTGCCACCTAAAATGCTCAGTCGTACCGATGCCGATAATGGGCGCCGGGCCTATGGCTAAGTCTGATATTTGCTTCAAAGTTCATTCAAAACATTGACACACAAAAAAATTAACCCTCAAACGACTACAGTGGGTCACTAAGTCCCTGTCAATGACGCTTATGACACCAAAAATAAACCGGAATATTGTTTAATACTGGGATAATGTATTTTACGGCCGCATAACTGTATTGTAACGATTTCTATTTTATTAGTAGCAGTTCGTACTGTGGACTACATTTTTCTGCTTAAAACCGGCTATTTCTGTTATTTATTAGTATACGGCAATCATTATAACCTCAAATTTTGAGATGGAATAATAACAAATATAAGAAAAATGGCTTGATTTATTAAAAGTTGATTGAACGAACCGTTTGATTAGTAAAGTTTATTTTTTTCTCGATAAGTAGGTATGTATGCTAATTTATTCGGATTGATCGGTGTTATGTGGTCATTGTAGCCTGCAGCGACGTTTTTAGGTTACAAATACCGATACAGTAATTGCAAATATTTCCATTTAGAATGCGACTGGTTGGTAGCCTGTGCTTGTTCCCAAAATATGTCTATAAACACTGGATTAGTGTTCACTAGCGTCCCGCCCCGGCTTCGCACGGGTGCAATGCTGATCACTACATAGTATAAAACAAAGTCGCTTCCCGCTGTCTGTCTGTCTCTATGTATGCTTAGATCTTGAAAACTACGCTACGGATTTTGATGCTGTTTTTTTTTATAGATAAGAGTGATTCAATATAATGCATATAATATACATGCATAATAGAGTACAGAAACACAGATAATTTTAGAGCCAATTATTTCTCGTAAAAAGTTAAGGATTAAAAATGGTTATTGTGGGTTATCCCTAAGAGATAGACATATACCATTGCGGACTTTTTCGTAGACCTTTTTAAGGTGTACAATACTGTAGTACATTATTTTGACCTATCTCGAATAGTTCAGCCAGCGTTTACAATGTAAGCGCAAAAAAATGTGTTTATTTACGACATCACATTAGAAACCTCTAAAATTATCAGTGTTCCTCTATTATATTATGCATGTATTATACATATAAACCTTCCTTCTGAATCGCTCTATCTATTAAAAAAAACGGCATCAAAATCCGTTGCGGAGTTTTAAAGATCTAAGCATATATAGGGACAGACAGACAGGGAAGGGACTTTGTTTTATACTATGTAGTGATACTACATTAATGAAACAACGGTGTTACAATATGTGTTTCACATCGAGATCATGTATGATTTTCGTTCAAATGTTTTTCTCTTGTCGATTAGAAGCGACTAGAATCAATTCTATTTTATTGTAATTTTTGACGTTCAAAAGTGCCTTGTATGTGCCTATCTATACTAATATTATAAAGAGGAAAGATTTGATTGTTTGTTTGTATTGAATAGGCTCCGAAACTACTGGACCGATTTGAAAAATTGTTTGACCATTACAAGCCGACATTATCCCTGATGAACATAGGCTCCTTTTTGCCGCGGGAAAATGCTTCCTTCCTACGGGAAAACGGGTAATAGGATTTAAACGGCGGGAATTCCGAATTCTACGCAAACAAAGTTGCGGGCGGATGCTAGTTTGAAATAAATGCTTTGACTTTGAAGTAATAATTCAACCATGGAAATTCCGGTTTCGGCCCTAAATCAATTAAAAAGAAGGCCTATAATAAGCCAATGCTAGCCACAATTAAATACCATTCGCAGTTTATTTCCCAATCATATAATTGATTTCTTGTCGCCAATAAATTACGGGATGCCACCTCAGCAAAAAACATAGTGGTTTCTTTGACGTTCGCTACAAAAACCGATCAACATTGGAATCCTTTTTGTGAGTTCAATAAACAGAACTGCCTTCCTCGGAACGGCTTCCGAACATAAAAAAAAACTTACAATGGAAAAAACGTTACCATTCTAAACCTTAACACCTTGAAATACAGCTTAGTTTTTTTTTCTATTTAGGTACCTGCCTATTTTCCGGGAATAGAAGAGGCTACAGGTAGGTAGGCTCTCATCTCAAGGGAGTGAATGACATTCGAGTCGACACGTAACGTGATGTAATTGGATATCGGCCAAAAATGTACGAATGACCTGATGAAGCAATGAATTGGTTCAAATGGAAGTGCTTGCAAAAAAGTAATGAAGAAAATTGGTTCAGATACATAGTAGTGCAAAAAAAGTCAAGAAGAAATTAAAATACCTCGGAATATAGAAGCGTTATACGGTGCACTAAACTGACTTGAGAATCTTGCAATAAAATAGAAAGAAAATTTGTAATTACAAGCGTGTGATAAACTTGGTGCAACTTTGTATATAACCCTTGGGGTATGTAATTTGCTCAGCCTTTTAGTATTTATTTCTGCATGGGCATACAACGATGCGGCTAAAATTGCGCGCACAAAATAAATACGTCAACATAACGTTCAAGTGTTGATATTCGCTGAACGAACGTTTGGTTTTGATGGGTCTGCAAATATGCTTCGAAGGTGAATTAGTAATCGTAGGGAATTTCATATGTTTTCTTTGAAAGAATTCCTTAGGCTTTTTTATACACTGTTTTCTTTCTGCATTAAAAGCTAAAATTAAAATTAATACAAAGTCAAACCTCCACTAGCGTCAGGCACTTGGTACCCATCGTGGCAGCTCACGGGTTAGTATTAAGTCGAAATCATCAATAATACAAAATAATAGGGTCTTGCTTCTATTGCATTTTATAACTGTTTTCCACAGATTAGATGTTGCCTATATTGTAGTGATCGACAGTGATGATCTATCTAGCTAATTTTACTGGGCCAATAACAACTGCACTGCGATGAATTCACGGAATGGCAGATATCGATCGTAACAGCGCCAATTAGCCTAGGTTAGCTTTACTGTAGGTATGTCGAGTCAAGGCTACAAATCGTTCATGTTGCAGTGTTGCCCCACTTGAACTAACTCTCATTTCTCCAATGAAGTTTGATTAAAAAGCTCTCAATCAATACTAGAAAGTCAACAGGGTACCGTCCATTGTAATAAAATTCATGTTTGCTGGTGTCCACTGGCTTCAACAATGTGATCGTGGTCGCACGACTTCGTGACCCGACCACACCCGACCTCAGCCCAACTGAGAGGATGACACTGCCGTCTATTGTTAAAAGATAGGCAATTTCTTGCCATTGAAAAAACTTTTTGCACTTCGTCAATTCTGAGGGATTTGGATTGCAGAGACAACATCGATGTTTTTTGATGCAAACTTTTTTAGACCTTTTCTAAATGGCGATTTTTTAATAGTAGGTTTGAGATCAGACCGTAAAGCATGCTCTAAATAAGCAGACAGACCTGCTTATATCCTTGAAAAGTCCGGACTTTTAATCGTTTACACCAGTAGTTTCAGTTGTCGTGTCACACTGACTTCGTGATGAAGATGAAAAACTTTCTTTACGTCTCGGGCTTCGATTCGGTAGGCACATCTTTGGTAGAAACAACTGCTTACCAAGGCTGTATCTAAGTCTGTCAATTGCCTTTATGTTGGCAGTTCAGCCACGTTCATTGTGTTATTTAAGTTGTTGAGCAGACGATTTTTTCCAACCTATAAAACAATGCATTATTTCCTTCAAAAACAGTTGGATTGTGATTGAAAATGTCCGGTCTGTAAATTAATTACTTAAGTTGCTGTATTTACACTATCCACACACACATTAAGCTACATTACTTAACAATTTACAAACAAATCAACAACAAAAATGTTGTTATTATGAAAAGCTAAATTATTTTGCTTAATGACGTTGAAATAATGTTGTTTGTACGTTAATGAAACAATGGTTGAACGCCTGGAGGATCAATTGTTTGAACAGCTTTTGTTTCCACTCAAATAGCATACTTACAGGTACTTTTTGGTATGGTACTTGGTACTTATGAGTTGGTACTTTTGTATTATGATTTCGCGAGCGCCTACGTTTGCGAGCGTACTTAAATTGATATTTTATTTGAGAATACAATAATAAATTCCATGTTTATGTTACATTTATAAAAATGAGGAATTAATACCTACATTTAAAGGCACAATTTTTCAATCGCTTTTAATAATTGTTTTCCGACACAGAAAAACTTTTAACTAGCTCTCTTTCTGGACTATAAGTTTATAACTTTTGCCATCTGCACGTGCCTTAAGAATATTCATTAAGAAGTGATTTGTTGAAACTATGAATTAAACCCAGAGAAAGTTCTTTGTAACAAAGTTATTAATAACGCCCATATTCTGTCAACAACAAAATTCGTTTTCCTCGACTGGCTCCTGGTTCGAAGAAAAGATAAGTCTCATTACGTATTTTCCGATTCTTAGATACACGCTGGTACCTATTTAATCCAGTATGTTGTTTCCTCATGTACACTTATTGAATTTTCATTCCGAGAAACTAGGGTGCTGACAAACAATTTCATCACACAGACAACAGCAGTGCGATTCTGTAACCATCTCACCGTGAAAACTTAGGTGAAGTGATCGTGGAGTGAGCTGTCAGTGTCATCCCATCTGAACATTTACATCATATTCGAGATTTGAATAATTATGTTAATTCTATTGATAATTTAGGAAAAAAAAGATGAAAAAGATTGAGAAGATAAAGATTGAGTATTGAGTATAATTTCAAAGCTAGTACATATTTTAATTGTCAAAACATTACTATTTTGTGGTGCTTTAATCTAGGAAAAAAAGAAAAAAACAACAAAATTGGTATTCTGCCTAAGTTTCCGTTTCGATATTTTATTACATAATAGTAATGTTTTGATAACTAAAATACTAGTTTTAAAATTATATAAAACGATCAATAGAATTAACATAAAAATATAATTGATTAAAATCTCGATTATGATTGTTAATGTTTGCTTGGTCAATCCCTGGCATCAGTGGGTTGACACTGACAGCTCACTCCACGCAAATTTTCACGGTGAGATCGTTACAGAATCGACATGCTGAGTTGCCACTAAACATTATTTGTTTACAAACATGACAATATTAGTCTACACAGCGTTTTACAAAACAGTGACATAGTTTGTCAGTACAGAATAAAGAACACCAACTCGCCGATCTTCAGTTTCTGAAACCCTGGGCATTGAAAAAGTCTCTTATTGATAAATATGCTGGGGAAAATTTCAAAAAGCTGATGTGATTTGGTGATTGATTTGGTGATTGGTTGAAAACAACGCCAAACAAATGATCGTCATCATCATTCTGCCCTTGTCGCATGTTACTTGGGGTCGGTGCAAAACGTTTTCTTCTTCCATTCTCCCCTGTCAACCTTCACGCTATCATTGACTGACTCCCTTCTTTTTCATATCATTCTTCACATAATCCATCCGTCTTTTCTTTGGCCTTCTTCTCCCTCTCCATCCATCAACATTTTTTATTCATCACTCTTTTAGCGACAGTTAAGATGAAAAGCCACGTTAAGTTGAAAAGGCCGTTACGTCCTTAATAAGACTATCCAATTTTAGAAGTTAACGGAGTCTTGTTTCCTAAAGCTTTCCACTGTGGTAGTAAAGTCCAAGTAGTACGAGTATCTAAGGTGGAGTTTCGACGTCCTTGCAAAGCCAAGGTCGATCGATACGCGGCCAGCACGTGACGTCACATGCCGCCATTTTGGAACGTGACGTCACAACTCCGTAAATAAACGCCTTTCGGGAACGTTATGGGAATAGTATTAGTAGTAGGCGAGCTTTTACGTTATGTTTAGCGTGAAAGATTGAAATAGATTGTTTTTTTTCGGTCTGGAATATACTACGGCTACGAAGTCGTATGTTTTGTAAGTTGAAGGTACCTCCTTGGCAAGATGCCAATGAAGTAGTATACGTGGCGTGAAAATTTATGTTTTACGGTGCTAAAGAAAATTCGTGGCAGAAAATACTTACATAGACGTAAAAAGATGTACATAAAATAGTATGGCTAACGTTTCGAGGTGTTGAATTGTAATAGATAGTTCTTATTATTGGGATTATGGGATCTCAATTTGCAAACTTATTAATATCTAGTTGGAATCTCACAGTTTAGAAGTTTTGAAGCGTTGTAAAACTTGTACTCCTCAGTAAGATCCTTGATTATTCGACAATGTGCTCAACAGTTTAAGACATATCTGCATATTTTGTTCGCCTGAAGGTTTACCTACTTATAAACTTAGTCGAACTATACTTAGTACAACGTGGGCGTCGCGTGATCTCACACATTCCCTGTCAATTGGATTACTAACTGCACACTCATTTTAAGGGCAAAGACACACTTTTCACCCTCTTAAGTAGTTTTCTTACTAGGGTATTGCTTACGAATCGAAAATAAAAAAAAATGTTTGAAGCCATTTTTTTTTTAAATTGCTGAGTCCAAAATTATATTCGTATTCCCGCGTTCCACCATATCTGCTCACACGAATGCTATTAAATAGCTGGTTTCTGGCTACTTCAATTTGAGGAACGATTTCGTGGGATTTTCTGATCACTTCCAAAAGTGTGTATTACAGAAGGCTTTCGTTATACGAACTCTTGATACAATACAATTCACAAAACAAAATAGACCACAAATTAAAAGACAAGTTTTTCTCCATTCTGCATAAATTATAACTGGCCAGTAATGTGCATAGCTCCTAAGTCGAAGGCACGCGTCCAACACTCCGACCGGTTGCCGTCGCGTCGCGTGCAATTACGCGATCGATCGGAATCCTTCCTTATTTGCTGGACATCCCTATAGGCACCATAAGCGCGGTGAAAGCTATTTGTACTTGATAATTAATTATCGTCCTACATAATGGATTTTTTGTCGAGAAAAACTTGATCAGTGGTGCGGTCAAATACCAGCGGAAGACAAGATGTTTCTTCGTAGTCCTTCTTCAGCTAATTTGATAAGTAATTTCTTGGCACTAGTGTGGATGAGCTCTTGATTAATCAAAAATGAACCCACTTTGTTAATTAAATTAATCACCTAAATGATTCTTCTTCTTTTGGCTTCTTAGATGACAGACCACACCACCAAGTGGTTTTCCTTTTCTTTCAGACCTTATAGCAAAATTGGTTCTGATTTTAACTATACAGACAGCTGTGCTGCTGGGGAGTTAGTTTTCCTGCCACTTCTTTCCATCAAAAGCACCAGGAAGTTGTGAAGCACGGGTGTTTTATGGTTCTTGATTTTGATTCGAATGCTATTCAGTAGACTATGGATTTCCACTAAGTAATCATTTCACTATCTCCTCTTTGCTACCTATTAGAGGAGGTTACACTTTGTACAGGATATACATATCTTCAATAGTCTTTTCTCTCAATGATGCCTCTTTCTTTCCGCATGCCACAAGACTGCTTCTGTTCGTTTTCGTAACACCACCAATTATACCGTAACATTTTTGGTGCGGCACCCGTCAAATTATCAATTGTGGAGGATGATCTGTCAACTTTCTAAAGTAATAGCTTTATGTTTGTGTAAGTGCTATTATCTGGTGGATAACGAGCGACCTTTGCTTTGGATAAACGTCTAAGATTATCTAGTATACAGTATGTAGTCACAGTCATGTAATGTCTAGCTGCCCGATATATTCTGAGTGAAATTGTCATGTTCTATACCTGTGTGTATTTTGTGATCGATGTTAAGCCACATATCTTATTCCAGTGTTTAACTATCACTAAATTTGTTGTTATTGTAAAGTTCTTGCTAATAAATAGTCATGCTCACAGATGGTGGCGCGTGTGTTAGATCTTTCGGTTCCCTAGAATATGGTTGAGCTGGATGGTGCTGATGTTAATGAACAGGCGCCGTCGGTTGAGACTGCTCATCTCTTAACTGCCAGGGGTATTTTTTAATCTTATATAAATGAATTGGTTCTAGAGATCTACGTTTTCGAATGCTTCAATTTTCTGACGAACTGACCGACTCTTTGACAATTCAAAAGTGCCTGTAAATGGTTATATAGGTGGTGTAAGTGATGGAAATAAATACTTGGAGTTTGAGTTTACTACCGATATGCTTCCATCAAATATAAGAATCAACTACTGGATATAAGCTTTCCCCAAGTTGCTTCAAAACATCTGATTTATGCGCCTTGTCTCAAATTCTTCAGCTAGTGTTAGTGTTACTGCCAAGATTGTCCCGAGAGAGGGGTGCTCTTATTTGGCATCACTATGTTTCTTTTATCTTCGACACCCATCTATGTATTCGACTGAAAGACTAAAAAATATTTAAAAAAATATATCTTTTACGTCGTCCATCAGCCGGAAACTGGCCACTACTAGATGTATAAACTGCTATAAAAAGTGGTCCAGGGCGGATATTGCGATAATAACGGTAAGTATTATTTCCATTTCGAAGATTATTAAAAAAATAATGAAAGTTATAATCTGCTTCTGACTCCTGACGACAAACTTAATGATGCCAGTGTTCAATATTAAAAAAAAAAAAATCTCTTCACACCTCAAATGTATTCTCTCCCATCAACCATCAGTATCAGATAATTGTTTTTCGGAAGTGAAGGTTTGCGAAATTCAATAGTCAATTTAAAAGGTAGATTAATATATTTTTTTATCTATGTGTTTTTTTTCCTACATTTTAACCACGTTGTCCACATGTGCTCTCAATATCAGTCATATCATCACTCCTGTATAAGATTATGACATAAAACGCCTATAAATACCTACACATTAATGACTTGTCACGTCACATGTATTGAAATCATTGTGAAATGAGCTGCATATCGATTAAAATAGATGCCACATAAATATGTCTTATCTATAGTTCGTTAAATATATTCGTTATCATTAATATTTGTAGATATTTACAGACTGGGTTCCATAGGTCGTGAGTACAAGATGCTGTGGCTGTGACTCGATCCTCTTGAACCCTCTTGAACTCGTGTCCACAACCATATGATTCAAATGCTTGAATTAACAGGCTGTAAGACTAATCTTAAGCCACCCCCCCCTCCTTCCTCCTTATTGCCTCTAAAGGCATGCACTTCTATCGTTCATTCAATCATCTTAGCTCAGAGTGGTTCACTGTTGGACTTCTGTTTTACGGTACCTTTCTATTTTGTGGTTTTACCTAATCCTTCAAAGGCCAGGCCTAGCATGCTTCATAAGTTTTTCTCTTTTCCAAACTGACTTTTGCAATTTGGTCTAAAGTGTCACAATTTAAATACATTTTTGGTTTTACTATTCCCCTGGTTACTAAACTGTCAGTCTTGTCTTAATTCATTCCTTTTATAATTTCATGGACGTGTTCAATATCTCTACATATGTTCATTATACAATACACTAGAATCTTTTATCTCCATACAGCTATAGTGTTCTGTTATTTTAATTGACTTGCGATCTTCCGGTCCAATCCGAATGGTTTGGTAGTTGGAAACAATAAACTTAACGGTTGTGTGCAGTTGAAGTTCAAGGCCCGTAAAATGCACGCCGGCTGTAACGTTTACATAATACGTTACGTTTTCTGTTTTGAGTCGCTTTCATCGTTTAGTTACGTTTGTTAAGATTGTAACGGTATTGTATTAACTGCGGTTTTTCAGTCACAGGTGACGAAAATCCGACATTCTGTATGGATTTTGTTCAATCTAAAAAAGGTCATCTAAAATCATGATATTTACAAATTGTAAGTGGACGTAGACAGACTAATTAGGTTCTGGGTCAGCTCCTAGGTACCCAATCAATTCTTCTGCAGACAGGGTTCAAAATTAAGACCCTAATTTAATTAGATACCAGAGTACGGTCAAGCCTAAAGTGAAGAGCTATATTAAATCTGGTTAATCAAGTCAATAATTATTCTAAAAGTCACTTCATTTCTATTCGTGGTGTGATGCTCAGAATTTGATGCTTTTGATTTCATCATACTCCATAATACTTTGTCGGTTTCCATAGAACTTGCTTGTCAATTCAACTCACAAATGAAAGACACCATTATTACATATTAAGCATATTTACGTCATCTCTCATAATCTACGATTGGTTGCTGCATTGCATTGCGTTTGCTTCACTTTCAATTTTGACAGCTTACAAATTGCGTGCACCTGTGATGCAGCTTCAAAGATTAAGCTATGTTTCGATAGGCATTAATTCTTGCAATATTAGTTTTATATTGGGTCAAAGACATTTGTGTTACTTATCTGGATGATATTTTATGAGAAAAGATTCATTTCCGTTTTGGGAAGGTGCCAAGTTCCATCAACTTTAATATCTGTTATTCCACTAAAAGCTAACTTACGAATAGTTAGAGACATTTGTTGTCTGTTTCTTTTATTCCCATATTATCATAGAACATGAGAATCTACATGAATAATCACATTTTCTGAATTATTTCTTAGCTTAGAGTTTCTTGGTAAAAGGTCTATAAATGCTATGATTATTATCTTTATTTTCTAATTAGTCGCACAGTTCCTAGGGATTCCACGGCGTGCCACAAAGCAGGCCTCCGCGGTTGATGCCAAGATAACATTCTGAGTTAAATAATGAATGAACAATAGATTCTCACATTTTACAAGCCAATCCTTTTCTGGCGTACTCTAGGGAAATCCGACTTAAGCTAACGAATGCAATCGTATTTTTTAATGTGCTTAGTAAGTGGTTTACTTTGATTAATAGAACGTTGCTGAATGATGAATGAAAGTTTTACTAACCTACTGAGTTTTAACGAAAACCGAAAAGCGTTCCATTTTCCATTTCTTTTGAATAGGCACATTCCATTGATGTGAAAGAGGGTCCCATCTATTTATCACGTCTGGCCAAGAGGCCGCGTATTCTGTAGCCGATGCTCACACACGTACTAAAACATTTACCATCTTAACTCTTAAGCAACACCCATTATTTTACCATGCTCATCGATATATTAAGTAATCCAAAGATGCACTCCCAACACGCCATCGAATTAATAATTATGCCCTGCACATTGAGAAATTCAGTGCGTCGAACCGGAACTTTATATTACGAAACTATGTTTATACCGTGTAATGATGCATTTATAAATTGATGAGCCGGCCTTTCTCGATCGTCGAATTAAAATGAGTGATGTTTCGAATGATAACAATGACATATTTATGGACGGTCTTCTGTGGAAATCCGAACGAGAGTTTCCCATTGCGGGAATGCCGAATGCTGATGGCAGTTTGTTTTAAATTATTTTCTGTTACATCATGTCAGAAAGAGAAGATCAATCTTACAACTGTGTGAGGAGTACCCAAATCTAAAATGCCTTCAACAGTTTTAGTGCTATAGGTAGAGTATCAATTTCATCTTCAACAAACTCTAATAGATTATCATCAACTTAACAAGATCTTTTCTGTTGCTACTTTCAAAGCCTCTAAACTTTGTCTTCCGAACATTGTTCCATCCAGAAACTTTATTAAACGTTACTGAACCTATATTTATTACCAAAGCACTTATTTGTTCAACTTTTTTTGATTGGGAAAGTCCATTGTAGCCCCGGGTGTCGTCGGTTACCAGGGAACCTGTTTTAAAATCTCGGTTGTAGATAATTTAATGAAATTTTAAGTTTCGTAAGAGTTCGCTGTCTAGATACGTTTCCAATTCTCTGTGGGAACCAATGGTTGAACTAGCGAGGGTCTTACCAAATCCGTTATTTCTAATGAAGCATTTTTGTTCTGGTGGTTATGTCTTGCAGATTGTGTTCCGCTTCTTTGGGAGTTTCGCTCTGGGAGTTAGTTTAGTCTTAGTCTGATAGTTGTTCTTAAGTTATACTACTCGTATACTGTTGATACTGCGACTTATGGAAACAGTTTGGTAACAACTTGATTTCCTTAGTTTGTTCTTTATTGTTTTTCTCATTAGTAGCTGATGTGTTTACTACTACAATGTTTTGATATAGTACAAGGTTTTCATGTTTATCATCTTAAGCTTTAATCTCTCATCAACATTATCTTAACATCGTTATCTTGATTCCATAATCACCTTTAACTATCCTGTCTTTTTATAAAAAAACACAGTCATTAAAAGAAAACATTTACCACGTTTTCACATTCAATTCATCCTCATTCAAAACGGTTGTTTAATTCATAAATGTTCAATCGTTAATTACCCCAACTGTTTACTTAATAGTCGATGATATGACTGCGTTAATTATTTAATTACCTCAATTATTTTCATTTTTTTCTTCATTAGTTTGAACATTAGTCGGTAAGTAACTGCCCATCACTAGTAGTTAATAGTCAAGCGGCCTGTGGTCTTCACTGTGTAACTCTTTTATTTTCGAGTAACTTGATGTAACGAGCTTATATCGTGGGAAACTCGATGATAGGTGCAAATTTCTACCAGCGCAAATCGTACTGATGCCAGATAAGAAAAAAAGTGCAGTTTAACCATCCTAAACGGTGCTCGCTCTTTGTTTCTTCAAGATCTAAATCACCGTACAGAATACGTTTCATTTCCTTTTACGTAACAATATCTTTTATTTATTCTCTTTTATATAATGCATGTAAATTCGGAGTTATCGATTTTGTGAATCAAATGTAATGAGAGTCATTGTGGTTGTTTAAACTGTGCTGTGTCTGTGAGAAAAGTCTTGGTAACATGTTTGGTATTGTGTTCTATAGACAGATTAGTATTGTCATTGCTTTCGCGAAGTTTGAACATACAGTCGGCAACTTTAATATTTGACTCATCGACGGCTTTTTGTGGAGTTCAATTTCTATACTTGGCTGATGCTGCTAAATGATTAATTATCAAAACTGCTTTTGTCTTTGGGATACCTTCTTTTCGCATAGTGTTTTTTTCCTGATATATTTTGGCATAACTATTTTGGTATAATAATACTTTGCCATTATTGTTTTGGCATACCGTTTATGTTGACATAATAGGTTAGGTTAGGTTAGAGAATTTATGCTTAAAAAAATTATGCGTAAATCTCTCTATCTGTTGCCCTATCGCAGGTATGCTGGAAGAGATTTCTTATGAAATAAGAATCACCTTTGTACCTATTTTTCCATTCTGTTTTTTCTTGTCTGTTTATATATGTGTGTACTTAAATGGCAAAATAAATAAATAATAAAAATAAATAATTAGGATAAACTAAACTATGCCATTATATTGTGTCTTAAAATTTTATGCAAATGAATAGTGATCCTTTGTCACTGTATCTTTGTGCTTTTCTTTAGTAGTTATTGTTTTGACTTCATGGAAATATCCGACAACAGTCGGAATAAAGTCTAGATTCAAATTAGTCTCAGCCAGTTTAGAATTTTCCATACACGCCAGCAGCTGTCAGTCATGGCGTCATTCGCTTTGCATATCCAAAATTTGACACAACCCAGTGGGCGTCGGTTTTTGACCGTTTTATGGTTTTGCTTCCTTTATCGTCCTGTTCTATTGTCCAAAGATAAAATCTAAGCGACAAAAGATTTTTAATTTACCAAATTCGTGGCGCTTGTAAACGTGCGCTATTATAGGGGGCTCTAATTGTTCCGGTAAATGGTTAAACTAAATGGTAAAGGGTATAATAGAATTGAGTGTTTGGATAGGCTATAAAATACGTTTTCGTCTATAGAATTTGTTGCTTTGTTACGTGTTAGTGATCTAGCTTTTTTTTTTTTTTTTGCTCAATATCTTTGCTTGCTTCTACATGAAGTTGGTGTAAGTGGCGTTTGTTATGATGTTCCATAAAGTCTTCAATTTAACTTAATGGTAGCTGTAAATGCTTCATAGCTTCGCTATGCTTCATTTATTATATCAATAAAGTTAGTTCAGTATTATATGTCTTATATAGCTATTCTAAAAGCTCTTATTGATCGCTACAGTCTAGGCGTATTTTTATTTCTTCGGCAAAAAGATTGATTGACAGTTTGTTCTCACAAAAACTTGGGCTAGCAAAGAGTTGGGTCTTTAACTCGATTCAGTGACTTTTTCTACGGTTCATCGGGTCCAAGCAAACAATTAGATACGCCAACTATATTTACATTTTTTTTGCGGAAAAAATATAAAATAGGTAGTATTACGTTTTGTTTTTATTTCTAGATGTTTTTGTCGTCTGCCTTGTTTAATGTCTGAATGACCGATTATCGTATGTTATCATCCCTCATAAATCTTAATTCCTGTAGATCCGGTGGTGCAAAGGATATCCTGTCTCGCGGATATAACAGAAGTATAAAACTTGGGAAAACATGACTAAATGTAATGTAAAAATAAGTCTCAACAATTTATCGTTGTAAGAAGTTAACCTACCATGTAAAGGTGCTATCTCGCCTGTAATGTAACATTTCAGATTCGTTTTTGAGCATTACTTTACAATACTGCCTCCCTGACTGACAAGCATTCGCCTGTAGTGTAACATTAGATTTGATTTTGAGCATTTAGTTGCTTCTACTATGTCAGACAATGCTCGGTTCTCTTCCTTACCAATGTCATGCTCGAATCTGTAACATTACAGATTGCGCACTGTAATGATCGATTCTCCTCTCTCACTAATGTAATGCTCGACTCTGTAACGTTACATTACACGCGAATGCTTCAAGTGAGGAAGCACCTTAATAATTAAAAAGTCCGTCAATAAGAGTACATACGCTATTTTAGAGTAGAGCGTTGCTAAACCCTTAAGAGGCGAGACGACACGCTGCGATAATATGAATTTTATACGAGTAACATTGTCACACATTTCACAAAAAGTAATAACAACATTTATATCATTTATCTAGTTTATTTCCGTCACGTGTGATACTTATATCACTATCGCGATTGATTTTCACCTTCCTTTTATCTTCAAACGTCATCACTCTCAGTTTTATACAATCCTTTCCAGTACACATTCTGACATATGAATTTTATCGATGAGAATTTAAGCTGTACGATATGGAGATATTTTTAAATTAATGAACATTTCAATGTTTTAAAGGATTTTCTGGAAATTATACCCGGCTGTGAAATTGGCAAAGAATTGCAAAAGTAAAAAAAAAAAGATACAGACAGATGTGGACAGGAAATTCGTATCAAATAATGTAGTCATTGTTTTATAATAAGAAACACTCAAGATGCTCTCAGATATTTTTATCTTTAACACAAGGACGTACATAAAAGTTGGCCTCAGATATAAACAATGTGTAACCCTTACACTTGAGACTGATAAACTTGGATAAGAAACCATTATCAAGGATATTCGAGAACACAGTAAATGAATGGAAAATGGGGAAATGAGTAATGACCTAATTAGAATTTATTATAAGCAGATATCCGATTAGTTGGTAAAATAATTTGATCGGTAGATAGTTCAAATTGTACATCAATTGTTAATTTATGATCAGAGGCCGCCACAAGGTTATCAATCAGAGTATTAGATTTGACAAGATTTCAATCGGTGATACTGCAGTTTACCATATCAAGGTTTAGTTTGATCTGATTATCACCAAGATAATGTGTGTGGTCCCTGTTTCTTTCATCAGATTGGTATACTACGTCGTCTCGATGTCTCTGAGTGGCAAGAAGGTTGGCTTTATCCAAAGGAAATAAGAAATCTGGCCAAATCTGTCAACTATCCACGACTATGTAGACAAAGCATGCAAATATAATAGAAATACCCAAACTAGATGTGTCGCAATATCGACGTACGCGCACCGCTTCAAATCCAAGGCCGCAGTGAGCTGTCAAACGTCATTGAATTATGATGTATGTATCCATGTCAAGGACAAAATTATTGTATGCACCACCTACGTGCATGCATTGCATACATTACGATGAAGCTGGCTTCGAAGGAAAGTAAGAGAGTATGAGTCATCCTAAAGTCTGAAATATAGGGACAAGGATTTGTGCATCCGGTTGCTGGAATTGCAGCACGGAGATCTATGGGAGATAGCGTGCTTGCTAGTATTTATGTTTTTGCAGTAGGCATCCCACATAGCTTGTTTTAACGTGTACTAAAGTCGGTTTCGTCATCTATACCAAAAAGCGCAACGAAAGTGACTTCTCGCTCCAAATTCTCCACAAACAATAAACTCAGACGCAACATTTTTATCCTGTCACATGTTACTCAACCCACCAAGCCATATTACGAGTTCAACAATATACCTAATCACGACAATAAGGCTGACAATGCAAATTGTGTCTAATAATAGCGCCTAATCGCAGACACATGATTCAAACAGTCACAATAGGTCCTTTCTCCTAACTAGAGCGTAGGTGTACCAACGGCCTTGGGGACCACACTCAGTGGGCGGGGTGGTTGACATTTTGATATGTTGCATACTTGCGAACATGATGTGATGGCATCGGGGTACATTAGATCTGCTGTCAGCATTTCCCGGGTTATTCCTTTAACCCGCCTACAGGGCAGGTAATCGAATGTAATTTTTCTTATTGCCTAATCTTTTGTTGCAGATTCTTTATGTGCGTCTTCGCAATGGGTCAGTCTAACGGTTACATGTTTTCTGTAATAGGGTTGTTTGACTTACGTAACTAGATCGGAGCAAACTTTTGTGTGACGATGTTTGACCTAATTTTTGCCGTGATCGATTCTTTCCTCGATGATAGGGCACGTTTTGTACTTGTTTTCTTCTGATATTCTCTTCTTAAATGGAGCATTAGGGCATAGGGAATCTGAATCAACACGACGTTAATTTTTAGGCATAAGGTTTACTTTACTCTAAATTTTAGATTCTAGAGTCTAAAATGTAGCTTACGGCCTGCCCAGCCTTGCAGAACTGCAGTCATGGAAATTAGCGGCACGTGAAGGCAATTAAATAACCATTTCCTGCAACTTACGAACCACTTTTTCCATCGTTTTCCTTCGCGTGGAAACATTTGGAGTGAAGCCAGCATAATTCCACGGTTAATCTTATTGCTAGACTCTTGTCCTTGGCTTAATTCCGCGGCACCTCGTTTCCCAAATTACTTAATTGAAAAATGCGAGGTTGCTGTTCATATATTCTGGAAGTAGAAATTTTATTTACCTATGTTTATTTTGCATTTCGCCAGGTTTCCAAGCTTATATATTCTAGAAATCTTGACTCCAGTCTTGAATACTAACCAAAGTGTACCCTAAAATACTGGCACCATTTTCGCATTAGCTTTTCCACCCATTCTTTAAGGTTTAAATGCTTCACCTGGAAAAAAATCTTATCATCTCTATCATAGAAAAAATCTATTTATGCGAAAGTCTTGTTTTTGCCCGTTATACACAAAAGTCCCCTTACAAAACCGTTTATCATAAGCGCCGTTTTTGTACATATCTGTATATAAATGCCTATTTCTAAATCCAAAGGGACAGTTAACACGTGATTGAGATAGTCATAAATAAATTGTACATGATAATGCGTTGTATCACGCTGTGTGACTTCCGTCCTTTTCAGATTAATACGCCATAATCAGTTACATTTTACTTAATTTTCGTTTCCTGTGCGTCTTCATTAAGAAAATTGTTATGGTCGTTAAATTTTTCATTTTAATGTGGAATTAAAAAATAATAGCTGTCATCTTCATTTACCCATTCTCTTAATTTATCTTTTATCTTTATTGTAAATCGCATTTAATTTTCTTTTGTCGGTTTTTTTTCAAGCAGTAGCAATGGGCAATTACGATAGGCCAATTGCCTAGAGGATATTGGAACAATTTTTCAAGTTTCTCATTACCTACCAGAAATTGATGGTCTCTTAAAGCGTTTACAAAGATCAATAACACTGGTGTACGTGACCGCGGTGCTTTGGTAACCGAACACAACGAGGCGTAAGACCGAGCGGCAACCGACGACGGGTGGTAAAGTAACACAATACTTAGTACTATAACCGCAAGGACGGAGGAAAATGCGAATCTTTGAAGAATCTGACTCATTCATGAATAGATCGAATCGTGATCTTTGATCTTTAGAATGTTTAGGCCGCTGAAACAAGAAAAAATGGTGAAGCAGAGTGAATCTATTTTATCTATTTTTGGGATTTGGATGCGGCTCGTGTTGGCTATAGTTGAAAATTTGAATAAATTTAATTAGGAATTAAACAAAAAAATGACGTGCCATGCGATTTTGTACCCTGGGTGTGACTGCTAACAGTTGGTGCGCCCAACTGTCACCTTGACCGGTCCAGCCAATGATTATGGTAGGGCCCTAGGTATAATTTGTTAATTTGTGTTGTTTGTTTGTCTTTGTTTGTTTTTGTACATTATGCAGTAATACATAATTATACATTGGCCTGTGAGACCTGGGCGCAATTACATAAATTAGACACCACACACCGTAACGCCGCGTCGTATGAAACCAAAACGACGTATTTTTCCAACACTCCAATGGCGCCGGCAACTGTTTAACAAACACGATCTGAAAGTATCCAGAAACAATACAACTGATGAAGATTCTTAACCTCTGTCGTAGCGTTTATTTTCCGCCAGTAACATTAAAACACATTCAAAAGACTGTACAGAAAAAGATAAACAAAACAGAGTACAAGAAGCAGTCACATAGATCTTTGATGTACGCGATTGGCGGTGGCGGCGTCACAAGAAATCGGACACAACGAAGCGTACAACCGCTGCAGTCGACGGGTTAGTAATGTGATACGAGAAACCGCAAGGACGGAGGAAAATGCGCATCTCTCAAGTATTATAATTTAATAAAAATAGACAATACTGAGGTGGTGTCTTTGCTATTAGCATCCTGCTCTAACACGTTTATAGAATGCTATGCTTCTCTTTTTAAAGCATTATTTTTTTCCACCTTACCATCTCTTTTATTATCCATCCATTGAATTATATTATTAATCGGTCTATCAATTTCTACTCACTATCGAGTCCCAATTGTAAAATCTTCTCAAGTAACGTTACTTTCACCTTCACTATAATGTCATAAATATTTACTCCTAAAAATATATATATTCATTACGCTATTAAATTTTTTGGACTCCAGTCACCCTGAGCTTCGTTCAAAGAACATAAATAACAATACCACATTAATACTTCGGAGACCATTAATCATTTGAAATATACACATGTCCGAATTCACGTTGTTTAATTTATCAACACTTAGTTAATTACCACAACTGCGTTAACCTTCGCTTTTTCCGATAACATCTTCTTTAGCGTCGCAAAAATATACAATAACAATAGGCTCTTCAAAAATTCCAATCAAATGAGTTTGCGAAAATTATTCGCTATGTCATTCATTAAAATGTATGTCAAAAGCCAAATTCTCGTCAACTGAAGATTAACTTGTGCGTATAAGAATCGACATCTCTATAGTTTAATCAAGAGCGCGACCCGAGCTGAATGATAGAAGATGAGAATGGCGTTTTTTTTTTGTAATTGATGCAGCTAATTCTAGCAATTTGCACCAGACGGTACCGGCCAATGTCATGGCTTGCGGTCAGAATGAATACTTAATATATACGTTGTTCATCTCGAACATCCTTTAAAATACTCTTTAAAGAAAGTAACCATATTCTTGCACCCATCGTGTATTCTATGTTATTTTGCTGTTTATTACACTTTATGGTATTACTAGCGACCCGCCCCGGCTTCGCACGGGTGCAATGGAGAAACACTGATAATTTTAGAGCCATTATTTGCCGTAAAAAGTATACGATAAAAAATGGTTATTGTGGGTTATCCCTAAGAGATACACATATACCATCACGGACTTTTTTGTAGACCTTTTTAAGGTGTACAATACTGTAGTACATTATTTTGATCTATCTCGACGGGTTCAGCCAGCGTTTACAATGTAAGCGCAAAAAAATGTGTTTATTTACGACATTACATTAGAAACCTCTAAAATTATCAGTGTTTCTCTACTATATTATAAATAAATAAATAAATAAATCATTTTATTTCAGGCATTGTACATATATACATTTCACCCATAGTGACTACATTTGAACCTTCCTCTTGAATCACTCTATCTATTAAAAACCGCATCAAAATCCGTTGCGGACTTTTAAAGATCTAAGCATATATAAGGACAGACAGACAGGGGAGCGACTTTGTTTTATATTATGTAGTGATTAAAATAAATTCAACTTTTGTTAGCAAATTTGTGCTACAAGCTTATGCTTTAGCTTTAGGCCGTGTTCAAACCAAACTGACTGTCAGCCGCCGAATGTGAGCAGGCTCACTGTGAGCCCCAGTGTAAACGTGAAAATAAACGGTATTTTTCGTTCACAGTATGCTGACAATACGCTATAGCTTACAATACGCCAATGGTGTGAGCAAAACAGTCGGCTTATATACGTTCACACCGTATGCGTACGCTGAGCGGCCGATTTTTCCCATAAAAGAGCTCAGTGGTACTGAATAGAGTACGCCGGCCGAGCTGGATCCAAGACGCTGAGGTTTAGCTACGTAGACAATCAGCGTCCGCGGAGCGTAGTGACACGATTATACATATATTAATCGGCCGCCGAATGTCAGCGTCTACGCATAGCGTAATAACTTATCGTCCAATTTTATCTGACCAAGATTATGTCTGGACTTTAAAAGAGACTGTGACCTCTGAGTTTGTTTCGGCCTTTCTTCTCAGAGTAGTCAGATAGGAAACGCCGACCTCATCTAGTTTAAAAAAATATGATTGACATGTAAAAGTGTTTGTACAAACCTACTTACAGAAAATAAATCATTTATCATTTATCATTTATTTATCATTTGTCGGTTAGATGTGAACGAAAAAGTGAATATGTATGGAAATACAATAAACTGCGTAACGTTCGCACACTTTCGGCGCTGACAGTCAGTTTGGTTTGAACACGGCCTTAAAGGTTTAACACTGAACAGTCCAGTCAGCCTTGCGTTGTGTAACGTTTTCGTAACTCGGTTATCTAATTTGCACCTTGCAGTTACGGTTTCAGACGGTGGATATCATTGAGCGATAAAAATATAATAATTAATGATAAAGCGACGCTGCTGTTTACAAAATAATGACGTTCTTGTCGTGTCGTTAGGCGTATTGTATACTTTTCCATCCTTCTGTGTTTGTTTAGCTTCAACGTCTCCTTTTACATCTTTGTTTTCTTTCCCGTATGTTTAGTGATTATTAAGGCTATTTTTGCCTTGTCAACTATCCTTTCTCTTTTAACATCTTTATCTCGGTTTACGTTATTTTGTTCTTTTTTGCGACCAACGTCCGCTTTAGCTCTTCTGTTAACGAACTTAAGTGATTTCGATTTGTTAAACGGATAATTGTCAATTCCGTGATCACTCAGTTATCCAGTAGTTTAACGAACGTCTGAATATTTACCAAGTGACACATCTCCAACATAATTTCTCTTTAAGGTCATATCAATATATCTGGAGTTTTCTACCGTTTCATTGACTGTTGAGTCATCGACAAACAGCTGACCATTCTTCCGTAAAAATTCAAGTTCAATATTCAAAATCAATGTCACGTGGGTCGTTTATTTTTTTTCCGTCCGGCGTCCGGCGACCGTTACGTCATTGAAGCCGCGAAGGTAATCCGGCGGACAGCCACCCGTGTCGCCCGCCCGACTTGTTCCCTCTTGCGTAACGTTTACTTTACTCCCCTACTAGTCTGCAACTAAATAGGTTCATTAAAACGAATAGGGTACCAAATACTGCGACCACCACTACGACTTCGGCGGCAATTTCTAACAATTCTCAGTTCATTACGGTACTATTGACAAGTCTTTAATTTATCTTTTTCGTTTATCTCAGAAATTCTCTGTTTATAAAGAACCATTGGAGTGTTAATCAATGTTTTGTTATCTACGTTATCTGTGACCAGGTAGCGTTCATATCAGTTGCCGGCCGGCTTTTTGTCTTGTCCGAAATCAACCGTGAAAATTGATGGTGTCATGTTTTAAGACATAGAATAGTAAAAAGGTCTTTGTCATTCGAGATATTTGACGCTATAAAATATCAATCGATAAAAGTGTTAGCCACTTTGATTGATCGATGTTCTGATTAGATGGGTTTTTACGCGGGATTATCGCAAAACGTTGTTGTAACATTTGTCGCAATACCTCGTTTACATAATGCGTAGAATAAATTAAATGGCTTATTTTAAATATTTTAATGAACGTGAATTTCGTCAAGACTGTTATTGACGTCTTCATAGATACTTAAGTATGCAAATGAATCAATAAAGTCGAAATTAAGAACTAACCTTATCTAAATAGGTCGTAAAAGTCCTTTTGTTATCGGCAAAAGTATCAAACCGTATGTGTGTGTGTGTGTGTGCGTATATGTGTCTCTGTCATCTGGTCACCCACAGGATCTCATCAAGCTCATACAGAACAGCTTAATATGAGGATGAAAATTAACTTATGTACCTGTTATTGAAGTAAAAATCACAATATCTGAATGTGTCCAAGAAAACATAATGGTAAAATTTCTCTTCCGGACCAACTTACAGGTTTATAATAATAACTAATTTACGTCCAGCACCAACAATTATCAGCAGAAATAATTCTCGTTCCACTTGTGTTACTTTCTTCGCATCGAGTAACGGTGCTTGAGCTTTGTCTCAAGATTCAAGGCTGAGATGGCCCTTACCACGACACGGCAGAAAGTGCAGAAGACCTACGGAACAAAACGGAATTGAGGATAACGGAACCGTATTAAACCATTTTTCTATTGTGGAGTCCACTTTGATTAGTCCTACAGCTGGATCCAAAACCAACCGTCTTCGTATCTCGACGTTTGGACCGAGTTCCGTATGAAGGTATTCGAAATCGGAGAGGGTATTATGGAAGTCAAATGGAGTTCGACAGGCCATTTCGCAAGGCGCAGTGATGACAGGTGGAGTGAGGATGTGACAGAGTGGCATCCAAAGACTGGAAGACGAGATGTCGGTGGTCCGGGGGCGAGATGGGCAGACGAAATTTTTGCCATCGTGGGCAAAACCTGAATGGGGCTCGCACAGTAGCGTGGGGATTGCACAAGAAAAGAGAGTATAGCAGCTGGTGAAATCGGGCAATGGATGATGATGATGATGAACGCCGGATCTTACAAGTTCTACATCAAGTCTGCTCCAGCTGTTTTCTTTAGTACACCTGTTCTTTAGCTTTTTCATGCAAAAAATGTGGTATTGACTTGGGATATTTCTATCTCAAATGTTTATGTGCTGGACGAGTACAGGAGGAGAGCACTTTGTTAGGAGTAGACTTTCTGTATCTTCTAATGCTGCGCCATGACTGACAGACTGTAACGGTTTGATCATTCGCTTCTAGATGAGTTTTTAATTCTTCATTCATTGTTTGAGCTTTAGCAGTGTTGTGGTCGGTGATTCGGTAGCGTTTTTTATGTAAGGTGCCAAGGTTAGTAAGAAAGCAACTGAAATTGTTGTCCATGCAAAATAAGTTGTCTGTGAAAGTTAAGCTGATACAAATGAAGATAAAACTTTATTTTATGCAGCGTAATTTTGCCAAGGCAAGTAATAAATATTGACGATATGAATTATAATAAGTAAAGATATCAAAATAATAAAAATATCTTAATATTTATTAAGATAGCTTATAAACAGGCGTGCGTTAGTCATCATTATCAACACTACGATACTCATCGTGCATTCTCTTTTACTTCGACTCTATACAATGTGTGCGGTCATGGACAAGCGTTATTCTAGGTACTTGTATAACAACTATTCTAGTACACAAATACACTAAGGTCCACATTGTGTAGCTGTCAAAGAATTGAGTTCGTCTGATGACAGGTGGTAATTATAAAACACCCGTTGCTGTATAATATCCGACTTTTTTCAATGTCAATGTTGGTTTTACCGCTTAGTGACAGCTGTTCGCGTGCTAAGACATTCTTGTTTCGATCTATTTCGTTTCCTTCGTTCGAGATAAAGCAACTAGTCTCAGTCTGTTTTAGAAATAGACTTCTTGGTCTAAGATCAAGATGTCTGTTAAATGTTTTATCATAGACATTCTCGTTTCACATAATGCATAGCACCTTTCACTACGTTTTATATTGTCGTACCCATAACATTGAAATTGATTCTGCTAACATTTAACGTCATCACCTACTTTGCAAAACTTTCGTGCGAATGACCGAAAAGAAATCGTAATTTCACTTATTACTTATCACCTTACATTTTCACTTCAATTTAAATAAGTAACCTAACATTATCATTATCTGTCTAATTATTATATTTAGTTAGCCTCCCACTCATCGACGTTTTGCCAGTAAGGCTCTCACGTTCTCATCGTGAAACCTGCACTTGACACTGTTTGTGCCAGTCGGACGTTAATCTACTAAATTAAAAAGTACTTCTTTAGCTTCGACTGTATCGCTGTTTATGATGTTTTCAAATTAGCCGTTTCATACTGCAGTTTTATCGAGCGACTCGCGTGAGGTCCGACAGAAATGTTGACCAGTTCTGTCTCCGCCGGTGTCCCAAATACCAATTATGAGGTAAAATTTATAGCTTCGACTGCAGCTCGATTGTCATATATCACGAAGGTGCTGCGTTGGATTTTACTTTTGTAATCATCCGTCGCGTGTTCTATTTTTTTTTTGGAATACCCATTTCTAGTGAAACTTACACGATATTCTTTTTATATAGACATATTTTTGCTGCAATATCGTGTCAAATCGCTCTTCGTGGAATAAATTAATTTTAAACTACTTAATTAAACGCTTATGACATTTATTGATGTTTCTATTAGTATATGTCAGGCTTACTATACTGTATACCGCAATCCCTCATAGGTCTGGTAACTATCAAATTAGTACTAATAGGTCTAGCGGTTAACGACCTTATTTATTTGCTGGTGTATTTAATACTACTTGTTTATTTGATTGGGAGGAAACAGAATTGTCATTTTTATTGTCGCTTCACTGCATTGCTGACAATTACGACAACTGGTCATAAGGTTTTCAATCTCTTCAGTCATGAGCTTTTTAACTATAGGTACATAGTAACGATACCATTTAATACTGGGCACTTGACACTGAAAAATTATTTGTAAAATAGCAGTTAGCAGCATAATCATCGTTGTCATTAGCAAGTTGCAAATGAACTAAATTATAGTTCTTGACCCTTCCTGGATCAGAAGCGAGAAAATATAGTACAGACGCCAGCACATCAAGCTACCCGAAACTGTCAGATTTTCCCAATCAACTTTGAACCTTATGCTTTAGCGCTAAAGTTGAAAATCTATTGGAGAAATCTGACAGATTGTAGAAGCTTGATGTGCTGGTGTCTGTACATTTATCATTATTTTCTCATCCTTTGAAAATTATAAATACACATTAACCACCAGTACTCTTTGTTTTCACCTCAACACACTAACCATATTCATCATTTTCCCTTTCTGACTGTTTCCGCGAATCCCACCATTAAATGGTTTAATGTAAGTAGAGTAACCCCATGGTACCACGGTGTCCCGCGGCGCGTGACGCTCATGTCCTGCGAATGTTCCCATGGGACGCAGGTGCCATTGTAATAAACTTCTTTTGAATTATTTATGGGATCATTGTTCGCCTTTTACGGTCAGATGATGTTGTAAATTACTTTTAGGAGATTTCTCGAACAGGAACTTAAAGGCTTTTTTATGTTTTTTTCCTTTATTTTCTTGTAAAGTACAAGGATCGATGTAGCTTGGATGAGACGAAAAGCTTTGCCTTTGTTTTATGAAAAAAATAACAAGATATAAGGCACCCGAAGGATATTGGTTCCCACGAAATTGTGTTTGTGTGCGCTTTCTGGTTGGTATGCCAACTGGGAGCGGGGACGCAGACGAAGGAAAGAGTAGGTAATACAATTTCTAAACGAGCAGATAAATGTTTCTAACCTTGGCTTATTCATGGAATTTTCTGATGTTCATTCACTTCTACAATCTTAAGATTATCTCTAATCATTTCCACGGCTTCGTATAATCTAACCGTTACTAATGGTTTCTCGTTTTCTATAATTGGTACTTTGTTAGAAACTAACGCTACTAAACATTGGAAATCGGCAAGACATTTAATTACATTCATTACTTTCAGCATCTTTACGATTCTCGTGTATACGCCAAGTTCGTGTTACCGTATCTACAGTTCTCTTTAGCTCAACAAATTAGCGAAATTACTCTCTTCGCAGATAAACTTTACGCTTTAAACCTACCAAGTTGGTTACAGCATCATATTTGCAATAACAAACTAGTAGTGAGCTCTGTGTTCTTCGATCTAAGGTAGGGTTTTCAGTGGTGTTAAGTTTGTTGTTCGCAAATGTAATTTTGTTTTTGTTGTGTACACGTTTCACGGATTACCATCTGTTTACTTTCATGCTCTTGCAATTGTTAGTGCAGGTCATGTCATAGCATTGCGCGGAGATCCAGCGAATGCTCAGGGCTCTTGGGAGTCATCAGCTAGCGGTCTTACTAATTAGTACCTTGTATAATTACTTACGAATGGCTGTTTCTGAACATATTGTGACATCTATACTAGGCAAGCTTTACAGCATTCTTTTTCCTCAATGATTTCTTGTTTAATGTGTTTGAGAAACAAAGGGAAATAATGTTTCTAAGTTCATTATTTTTGTGAAATTACTAGCGAAGTTGAAGTAAAACATGTTTTAATTTCCGTGTTTTCAGTTTCTACAAAGATTAATTGTTATTCTTTGTACGTTGTTGAGCAACTTTACGCTCTGGATTACGAAATTATTAAAATTTATGAAAGTAAGAATTTGCCTACGAAAGCACTCTACAGTTCTCTGTTAATCAATAATGGTATAATATACTACTGATATTAGTTATTTCATTTTATAGTAGGTATAGGTAGTATAATACTCGTATCTCCCGCGCCGAAAGCTAGTCTCCGTTGAGATTGGCCGCCGTGACCGAAATACGGTCTGGAGGACTTTTATTTACTTATTTTAATCAACAATATTGAATGGTATGCATCCGTTAAAAACACTTTCAGGACAATAATCCCAGCTATTAAAACGTCAAAAACGTTTGCTATGTATGCAGTGTGGTTTAACAACACAAAGTTATTCTAAGTTTTCACAAGTAAATTAGATCCCACCAAAAACATTCTGTAAAAACTGGCCAAGTCTCGATGGAGCTGCTTGTTTATCTCTAAAAAGTAATGAAATCTAGACAAAGTCGTGCCAAGTCTAAGGTTCCTTACTGCGATTTCTTTATTATTATAGTTAATGTTGTGGGACTTGGCCGTTGAACATTCTTTATACGTTAGTGGGTACAAGTCAATTTTTTTTACATGCAATGTTATATCTGTTGTAACTACCTATGTTTGTTAAGCGAGATAATAGCCCATACTGGACGTTAATGTCTCACTTTAGGCTGTTGTTGATTGTGCAACACATGCATTCAGCATTGACAATGCTGACTTCTGCTCTCTTCTTTTTGGAGCGTCAAATCGGCCACCGATCTAACATAAAATAGATTTTATACTGTTTATTTCAGGCTCGCCTATACATAAGTATTATTGAAATACGCAGCTTTATCAAGCCTACAATTGACTGGTTATTGAATCAACGTTTTCCAAGTGGCAATTTTCCATCGTCAATGGGTAGCGGTTCTGGCGACAGATTGGGGCAATGGTATCATGGAGCACCTGGTTTTGTACCCTTGTGTACCCTTCAACGGCCAAGTCACACAACATTAACTATAATAATAAAGAAATCGCAGTAAGGAACCTTAGACTTGGCACGACTTTGTCTAGATTTCATTACTTTTTAGAGATAAACAAGCAGCTCCATCGAGACTTGGCCAGTTTTTACAGAATGTTTTTGGTGGGATTTCACTTCTTTTTGTAGAAACGTGGGCATATTGATTTATTTTATTAGATTTCTTTTTTGACACAGTTTTTTTCTTTTTAGGAGTAGTTTTTTTTATTATTAAAGCCGTACGCAAAATACGCGCATTGACGTGGAGTTGCGGACACCAGCCCGTGTTACCTATTATTAAAGATCTTTTTTTTCCGGTTCTGATTCTTGTACAGTAGCAACAGTTTTTCGTATTGCCCATTCGCGTTCATTATTTATTCTTTTAGACGTTTTAGACGGTTTAATTTCTGAAAGATCGGCGCGGTATTTACGCCTAAGTCGGTTGTCTTCGGTGATCGCTGAAGCTTGAGCTTTTATACTCTTGAAGTCAACATTTATGAGGTGCACCCCATGAAGATTGGTTACTCGTGAAAGCGCCACGTAGGCTTGGCCACGAGAATATGGAGGTGCCAATGTCCATGAGGGTATTTTTTAGACTTAGACCTTGGCTCTTGTGAATTGTTAGGGCATACGCCACACAGATTGGGAATTGTTCTCTGTACATTGTCACGAATCATAACATTCCTAACCTATTCAAATCTTCGAATTGTTATAATAACAACCTGCTAATTAACCTTAGCAAATCTCACGAAATAATAAGCGAAATCAACTAAATGCAAATAATCCCTCCTAATCCCTAGCAAACGTTTTCAAGCGCAGTAGAAGAATGTCGTAAACGACTGTAACGCGGCCGGTTGCCACTTCGCCATATAAGGATATCGGAAAAACAAACGTAAGCGCGTTTTAAAATACAGTCAGCGCCATCTAGCAACGTGTGCGGGTATCACCGCCACTCTTATTCCAATGCATTATATTTTGACCAAATTTTGAGCGAAATTCATATTTTAGTGTGATTTTTTTATTAAATTGTGTAATGTTCGAGTAGAATAAAGTTAATCGTTCGACTATTTCTTTTTGTAAGCTTGTAAGTATAAGTATAAAAGCCAGTCTGGTCTTATCCAGAGTTCTCCTTTAATTTTATTTATATGCGTATTAAAAGCAGAAGGGGAGGCATTCGCCCAGCATTGTGACGCTATAGGCTAGATTAAATTAGAAGATGTGTCCCACTACGCTGGGTTTTTGCAATGACAGTCGATTTTTTTATGTACCAATATAATAGTAGTAGTATAATAGTAGAAGGGGGCATTACCATATCTCTAATACAGCTGAGACCAGCTGAGAGTTCTTCATCAGATACTTCAGACCTTCGATTTTAGACATCAAATGAAGCGGCCCACCAAGTTGAATATTTTTTGTAAAGGCGGTATGTCGATCTCTAATATTTTGGTTGGGCTCTTGTGTTTTCTAATCAGGGTCACCAGGTACTCCAGATCTTCGATTATCCTAGTTTTGATAGTTTTCCCTTTATGTGGTCATTAAACCCTAACTCTGTACCAAATTTCAGCTCTCTGAGTTTATGGGAAGTACTAGTTCTATTTTGATGATCATGAGTGAGTGAGTGTCATAAATGCGAAACTTTGCCTTCGCTTAACTTCGGAACTAAATGACCTACAGACTTGAAATTTTGGATTTTAAGTATGTAATTATAGCTTACTCGATGACCGAAATTTCTGCGTTCTGGTCTTATCCAGAGGTTCTCAAATAGGGGCCTGAAAATGCGGCGAAATGGTTCCAGTAAAGGATGGTACGGCAATGTTTGCTACGCGCTCGACTTGGTGGGGGCACTGCCGTGCCCCCCGATTTTCTAATTTCTTCACACGTAAGTGTTGGTGTAATTTCTCCAAGTTTAAGTCTTTACCTTATTTCTTGCCTTCATCTAATGTGGTTTTAGTTAAATGTTTCGTTATGTAGGGCGTAGTTTCAATTTTCTCTAGGTTCATTTAAATGTTTCGCATCCAGCACTCATGTTTGATAAAAAATCAAATGAAAAATAAACGAATGACGACTTTGACACTAGAGGCGCTGTGCGCGCGCACTCCATAGGGGATCTTGGTCTTTTGTTTTTTTTTTCTGCTCTAAAAAGTGTTCGTTTCCCGGTACATTTAAGAGTGGACTAGGTGAATATGAACATTTCGAAGATGCAGCGACGAAGTATAATACAGCCGTGCGATTCTGTAACCATCTCACCGTGAAAGCTTGGGTGAAGTGAGCGTGGAGTGAGCTGTCATTCGCTAGGGATTAACACTATTAAGTGCTCACTTCACTTATGATTTCACGGTGAGATTTTTACAGAAGCGACCGGCAGAAGCAGCAGTGATTTTATAACTTTATCAAAGTTTATCTATCTCCTGTAACTAAAATCTCTCTTCTCTAATTTAAAATACTTACTACTAAAAATGTTATCCGTGTCCCTTTATGGATTGAGTTTCACGTTAATAGAATTGTTACCCAAAGGCTCGATCTTTACGAGCTTTGAAATTAAAATCCATTTTATTTCACAAACAATACATATCACTGAGTCACGGTAATTACCGTGACTGACAGGCTAATGTTTATGTATATCCATAAGATTTGTGACACCGTCGACTTGAAACTCAGTTGCTGTCTCCTTTAGTTTGAATATCTGCATACTTATAATATGGAATGTATGTTAACCCAGAACCATCATCATCTGCCTAGCCTTTTCCCAACTATGTTGGGGTCGGCTTCCAGTCTAACCGGATGCAGCTGAATACCAGTATTTTACATGGAGCGACTGCCTATCTGACCTCCACAACCCAGTTACTGGGTAATACGATACCCCTAGGTAAGACTGGTTGTCAGATTTTCGGGCTTCTGACACCCGTAACAACTGTCAAAGATCTACGAATGACAGCCGGGACCAACGGCTTAACGTGCTTTCCAAGGCACGGAGGCGTCTCGGTATGTAAAGATGGTCACCCATCCACAGACCAACCGCGGCAAGCGTAGAACCCTTGCCAACCCCATCCAGAACCCTTTGGAAAAATAAAATACCAAAAAAAAAGTTAAATTAAATACAGTCACTATACCATTGAAGAGGCTAATTATGTTCGCCCCACATTCTTATTATCACTGACACCCTTTCTATTTCAAGACATTCTCCGTATCAACCATTGTCTGCTGTTTATTTCCTTCACCGATTTCATCTTCTCGATAACCAGTCATTTACACCGCACTACGAAAGCAATGTTCATTGAGAGTGCCGCAAATGGCTCGTGGCTCCGTGCCTCCGTCTACTGAATTATCTGCCATTTTTAACAATTCACGACCATTGTTACTAAGTACGCTGCTTGGTCTCTTTGGACTCGTCTTAAATTATGACCTTCGTTGGACCGTTCCGGTTTAATGGGTGAAATTCTTGCCTTCGTATGATTGACTGTGTTACTGTTACTTTCTTCTGTATTATGTTTTGCGATCGGTTTTGTACGAAGTACGGCGATGACAATCAGTTTTGTAAAATAAGTACTCGATTTTCTCTTTCAAGTGAAAAGGAGGGTAATTAATGTTTTCGGGTGTGTTTTTTCCTTTCACACTATACACTTTGTATAATACATACACATACTATAAAACTTGTGAAGACAGACAGAGACAACAGCCTTAATTTAGCTAGGTCAAACATAACCACAGAACGGTTTTACGTTTTTTCACTTAAATGTGTGCTTTTCCTACTTTTCGCTTGCATTTGTGTCTGCTATTTTGTTTTGCACTAAAGAGCGAATGTTGGGATCTAATCTAGCGTACAGTAAATCCGATATAACAGTTCTCTCGTCGAGTTGCGTGTACGAAACAGTTTGTATTTCAACTAATGGTTGTCAAGCACGGAAGCGGCCGATCGTGAACCTGTAACCTCTCAGCAAATTATTGGTATAAATAATAAAATTAGGACTTTCTAAACGGTTATTAAAAGTCCCTTAGCACAGTTTTGGATAATTTGATGTAAAGGTAGGTTAGTGGCGTCTCGTTGTTTGGTGTCGTGACGCGAACGCGCGCGTTTTTGCGCGTCCAATCTCACTTTCACGTCATGTCCTTATTAGTCGGATATTGTTCAAAATTTCGATTTCGTTCAGATGCCGCGGGCAGCCGGATCCGATTATGTTCTAAAATCGGAACAGTTATAGTTCTTTGTGCCTCGTTGCGGTTGAATGCTTGTAACGCTTAATGCGTTACAAGCATTGCTTACACTACTAGGCTTGAAGCCTAGTCTTCTGACACGCGATTGTCGCGTTTTTATTTTGTTTTAGCTAGTGGAAGCCTGAGATTATTTCCAGTGCGTTGAGCCTATATTATGTGAACGCAAATTACATACAATTGTAGCAACACAAATTGTGCCACAATTTCATTATTTTATGCATTGTTGTTAAATGATTTAAAAAATGAATAAGTACCAAAATGATGTCAAGTCAAAAACAAATAAACAAAAACCCGGAATGCAAACAAGGAAGACCATGCAGTGTCATGAATTGATAGGTGTGAAAATCAAAATGTCATCTTCACTAGAAGCGAAGATGACAATGAATTCTATTATCTTGCTAAAATAAGGAAACCCTATCGTCTACGTAACACACTTGACCCTGACGACGTGCGATAATTTGCAAAGATTTTTATCTTTCCAGGATTGCATAATTTTGGATATGTATAATACTCGTATATGTGTGTCTATTTTAGTGTATTGTATATATAATATTTGCACCAACGACAGCCCCATTTTATGTCCAGGAAAATCGCTGTCCACTCCAAGGTTGCCTGGAAGAGATCGCAGAAAGCGATAAGGCCGCCCATTGTATGTTTTGTAGTGTTTGATGTATTTTTTTATGTTGTGTGTTTTTGTGCTGTACAATAAAGTATACATAAATATACAACGTATAACGTTAAATGCGCAAAACCTCAGACACCCCAACTGATTTTTTTATTCAATTGATCTATTTCAGAGAGAAAATAAGTCATTAAAAAATTGTGAAGGTTTTATGTGCTGTTTTAGTTTTAGTGGCCATTCTGATCGTTTCTTGCGTCTGCGACGACGCTTTATCGAGGGAGGAGTCGTCACCGGGTCGCTGCGCCGCGCTGACATTGGCTTGCTTGACCTATTAATAAATAGACACGGCAACGTTTTTAATGAATATTTTTTGAAAAATGTGACCTATATTAAAAAGTGGTTCAATTAATTCTGATCAAACTATTTTCAGGTTTTGCGCATTTAACGTTACACGTAGTATAATATTATTTCGCAACATTGTAATAATTAATTTGTTTGTACCTACTTACTAAATATTCTTGCCAAAAGGCCAATTGAAGGTAGTAGATAAGTCTAGGATATGTTTTTGAGCAGTCTAACCTACAAGAATTTTTGATCTGGTGTGATAAAACCTACTTACGAGTATATACAGAGTGGCTGGGACATCGATGTGGAACCTATTACCATAGATTCCGAACATGATTCTGAGTCCTGCGTTAAATTTTGTCTTCAGTAAATAAAAAAAAAAAAATGTTATTCCATAGTTCCATACACTTTGACCGCGTAGGTTTCGCGAACTTTTCTATGAATGAAACAGCTTTTTTTTTTGATAACTGACGAATAATTTCTACGCTATTGGATCTAAAACTATGTGCTGATTTCATGCACACGCAAACTCTAATAATCAACATGTATATCTAGGTTCGACGCATCTTAGGCGGTCAGCACCTCTATAAAAGTTTCTACCTCTTCCTACTGCTCTTTATATACGGGAAAAGAAGTTCTAAGGCTTAGTGCAGATACAGCGACTCAAACGCGTTTACCACTGTCCATTGATCGCAGCAAAACGTATTTCTCAAATTTTAAGCGCACTGTAGGTGTGTAAATTCTCATATTAACTTTGCTAAGCTTTCCGCTCCATTTATGACGCCATAAAACTTAAGGAGACGGTCAAGTTGAAAGGCAAGTCGGCTTCCTCCTCTGTGTGGTGTAATCTCATGAACCATTAAGTTTTAAGAGGCGATTTGCATCCCACGCATTTGTAAGAACACTGTATTTTGCGCTCCGCAGATAATTTTCCCTTTCCCATGGAATGACAAGAATAGAACCCCGTTTGTTATGTAACTGAACTAGATACCTATGTTTTTTTTCTCCATACTAAAACACTATTACTTGAAAAAGCTAGAGTTGAAGAAATTAATTTTTCCCAATAGCAGGTCTATCTCTACCATATTCCATTTTGTTGTTTTATGTTCTATCTATCCATAGCTTTTAGCAGAACACTGCTGGACATAGGCACCTACAATCACAAGCCATCAAACTCGATCTACCTCCATCGTTATCAAGGGGGGGTGGTAGTGGTAGAAGTGGTTCGTGATAGGGCTGGACAAGGGTTAGTTATCAGTCAGGAAACTATACCTTTAAACATAATTCTATATTTACACAAATATCTTTCAGTTAACTCAGACAGACAGGCTAGGAGGCGAAAAGATATTGTGGCTTACTCTCCATGGGTACGTACGATTTTTGCAAGGCGTCAGTATGTATGCCAATCACCCTTCATCACTACATAGTATAAAACAAAGTCGCTTCCCTGTCTGTCTGTCCCTATATATGCTTAGATCTTTAAAACTGCGCAACGGATTTTGATGCGGTTTTTTTTTAATAGATAGAGTGATTCAAGAGGAAGGTTTATATGTATAATACATGCATAATATAGTAGAGAAACACTGGTAATTTTAGAGGTTTCTAATGTAATGTCGTAAATAAACACATTTTTTTGCGCTTACATTGCAAATGCTGGCTGAACCCGTCGAGATAGATCAAAATAATTTACTACAGTATTGTACACCTTAAAAAGGTCTACAAAATAGTCCGCGATGGTATATGTCTATCTATTAGGGATAACCCACAATAACCATTTTTTATCCTATACTTTTTACGAGAAATAATGGCTCTAAAATTATCAGTGTTTCTCCATTGCACCCGTGCGAAGCCGGGGCGGGTCGCTAGTATACAATAAATTTAACGCAAAACTAAAGATCCGCCATGAGTCCTGCCTCGCATCAATGCAAAAAAGTTATAACCGAGCTGTTAAAAACTTAAAAATATGAAGAAACAGAGCTAGTTAGACTTACATGAATACTTATCTTCTTTATCATAATGTTATAACTTGTGTTGTGTTTACATAGTGGTATTTTTAACTTCGATTATAATGGCACTATCAGCAAACACATAAACTCACACATAAACACATATTAACACACACGCTCGCACACAAACACACACACGTACACACACACAAACCCACACTCACACACTACTATAGTCACACATACATATACTCAAAATACACACTACGCAGAGCTGCTGATTACTTTACAGGTCATTGTTTTCTCTTTGTTTTTAAAAATTAGTTCTTAATTTTATTTTTTAAAGTCTCAATACTGTTAACTATCAATTAATGGAAGGAGCGTGACAACCACAACACAAAATTATTAATTACTTACTGGGGCTGTTTCATTCTCATTTGTAAATGTAACCGTTGTGAGAAAAACAATTTAAAAAAAAAATTTAATAAACAATTTTATTTATTTTATTATTTGTCTAGTTTAACCTAACTAGTAACGACACTTTCGTTTTATATTTTGTTTTTATATGTTCTTCCTAAAATACGAGGTGTGTTGGGGCCCTAACCATCGTCGCGGCGTCGTCGGTCAGCCAGGAAGCGCCCGCGCACGATCACCTAGGGCGTTTGTTTTTCGTGACCCACTGTAGATCTTATTATTGCTTCAGTAAATGAAATTACGTGCCGCTTACGTTACCTTTACAATATCGAATGAACTTTTCTAATCAGCTTGACCAGTGTTGCAAGCGTTTTACTTATTGGAGGTATAAAATGGTGTTTTTTAATTTGCAAAATACCTAGGCATTTTTTGAGAAGGCGATTTAGACTGGGCCATAAATTTTACTTGGTGAGCATTGTTTATTGCTGAGCATTATTTACAATTTAGCCTGTCACTGTCATGAAACACAACTGCAAGATAGAGACGGTCTAAGTTTCTTGCAGAGTAACAACCTGCAGAGGAGTTCAGAACAAAGGATGTGTCTACTGTATATTGTTACTTGTTTTTCATCTTTAGAAACAAACAGCAACTCACAATGAAAGCTTTCAGTAGCGAAGTCTAAATTTTTAGTGGATTATTTTTCATAATCTCATCGATAAAAAATGATCTAAGATCTCTCTTTACTTTTATGGTAAACACGGAACCCTTGTGAAACTGGGCTCTCGCACTTAACTGTCACTGAATTTAAAATGTGAATTACTCGTTTCGCTAGCGGAACTCAGCGATATCGTGGAAATCGCAAGCGCATTTTCTTCAAGCGTCATTTTAGCGGCTTTCCTAGAGATCGGGAGAAAGCATTTGCCTTGCGGCCTATTTCTATCCATATCTCTGTCACATTACAAATTAACTTTCGAAGCTTCTGCTTCGACATGTGATCAGTCAGACGTTGATAACCACTCATTGACTGACGCTGAGAAAATGTGGAAAAAGTGGTGGCGCAGCCTAGTAGCTTAAGTGTACTCATTTGTAAAAAATATTTAATCTAGTAAGGGGGAAATCTATGAAGTTTCATAAAGTTTAATCGTGAAAGCCGAGGTGAGAGTTTTAGCTGTAAGCTTTCGCTCTATATTCTTGCCTTGATAAATTATAACACACGATATCTAGATCCGGTACAAGATTAAATGTGGGGCATACAAATATTTCCTTCAATGTGGAGAATGAAATCGCTGCTACCTTCAATGTTCGCTGTACGTGTCCATACTTCATTTGCAACATTGGCAACTGTGTTCATGTTTTTCTCAAATATTTGCGTGTGACAGTGAGATAAGCGGGCACTGACATATGTTGATAATATCTGCATGTCTTGCACTGCACTGATGAGATCACATGTTTCTTATAAATTATTTATCTTAACCATCTGTCGTTCTGTTTGGCCTTTGGAACTGGGAAGTATCAGTGGATGACCTGCAGCATTTACTTAAAACACTGATACAAAAAACTAAAAACTAAATAATAACAGCCGCACAGGTCGATCGATCCAGGTTAAGCTACGCTTGCCGCAGTTGGTCTGTGGATGGGTGACCATCTTTACATACCGGGACTCCTCGGAAAGCACGTTAAGCCGTTGGTCCCGGCTGTCATTCGTGGATCTTTGACAGTCGTTACGGGTAGTCAGGAGTCCAAAAGTCTGACAACCAGTCTTACCACGGATATCCCAGTAACTTAACTGGGTTGTGGAGGTCAGATAAGCAGTCGCTCCATGTGAAATACTGGTATTCAGCTGCATCAGGTCAGACCGGAAGCCGACCCCAACGTGGTTGGGAAATGGCTAGGCAGATGATGACTGATACAAAGAACTCGAATAACGGATTTAGAAGGACGGACACTTGAACAATATCAACCAATTGTGCATTTAGAGAAAATGTACAATTTCTTAAATCGAGTCAACACAAACCAATAAAACGTTATGATAAATATAATGAAGATATTTCTAAAACCATCACGATGCAACTTATATCGATAAAGAGAAGTGTAAGAAATAACATAAGGGATTTTGCAAGAAAGCAATTAATACTCCAAAACTCAAAAGGGTTCGACGACATTCTGAAGCGAAAGAATTACTTACATAATTATGCTCAAGTACTAAGTGCAGACACAGTAGGAAACACTGAACAGTTATTAAATGATAAGAATCAAACAATATCTCGATAACTGGATAAGTTTTACAGTTTTCAAGTAAACACTATCTTGAATGATGGATATAAAGCTTACGATCGATTGTTCTAAGATAATCTATCGTTATCTGATCGTTTCCACCATTTTGATGTTATAATCTAATATGAAATGAGTATTTGCGTCGCCAGTAGTTTTGAAAGATATAATTTTATTATTGCTCCTAGTTTTAAAACACTTTACTACTTTATTACCATTATTGCTGTCATCAACCTGTCATTCTGCTCCTAGTGTTCCGAGCCTATTGTCTAGAGCACTTGTATGGACATAATCATTGTGCACTTGCAAATGAGCACGCGATTCGTCATCCGTGATAGGTATATGACTAGTTTTGGGTTCCATTTTAAGTGACTCGGCTGTGGGATGATTATGAGTCACCAGCAAACTGGGGTTTCTTTTATCGCCGTTTTTGAAACCCGTTGAAAGAGCTGAAATTACTTTATTTAGAGTGATTATAGGCGTATATAAAACTAATATTAACATGACTTACGTTACTTGGGTAGGTTAATGGCTAATTATCCCTTTACGTGACACAATATTATTTCACATGAAAGCAAGTATTATTTTACCTTGAAGGTCACCTGACTCGCCAATAACACTTACAAAGGGAAGCCTATAAAGCTTGACGACTAAAATGCCGTAATGATTACATTAGCGGTAGCAATGTTAACCCACGTAACAAAGGTTAGTTCATATTTCACATAACAACAGTTTCCGGCACGCATAGTAGCCACACGAAACCTTTCATTATTTAAATCACTATATTTCATTAGAATTTCTACATTGAAAATTTTGCCTGCCAAAATCTTTTTTATCATTTCATCCAAATAGAGAAATGTTCCGTAGCTTTGAAGCGGTTGTTATTGTAAACGATGAATATTTTTTTTGCGCTCCCAAGTATATTTACTTGTTTATTTAGTTTCCTTCGATGGTCCTAGCTTATCATTTGTGACTTCAAGCGACAGCTATGTAAACAGAACCCAGCATTGCATAAATATGTTAGCGGTCACGCCCTTTATACCTGGAGGCTTTTATTTAATTTTGATTTATTAATTTTTGCTTGAGTACGTATAGTTTTTTATTGTATTTCTTGGTATGTTGGCGTTGCTAGCTGACATATGGGAAATAATTTAATTTAGTGTCCTGTGTCTTGTAATGTTAATTACTTTGCGTACCTTGTATTGTATTCAGTCAAGTATTTTCTAATTGAACAGACAGCTGTGCTGCTGGGGAGTTTGTTGCGCCAATTCTTCTTCCCAGCGAAAGCACTAGGAAGTGGTGAAGGGCGGGCGTTTTGGGGGACTGTCTTTTGTAATTTTGACGTTCGAAAAGTGCTGATTCTCAGCCTAGTTTGAATAAATGACTTTTGATTTTGATTTTTGATTTTATTGACTGGATTTACGTCATTGTAGGCCTTGTTGCCTCCATTATCATATTGACAGCCAATGTCACCAAATTGTTACAGATACTGCTAAATGGTGGCAAAATCAATAAATCCCATTAATGCAGGGTCGTTCCGACGGCCTTGAGCCGCGCCACTATCAGCCAAACAAACTGCTCCACAATACTTATCTTATCACCATCAACCGCGCATTCAGGTCAAGTGATGAAACGGCCTGCTTCGTTTGTGTGTCTTCTATGCCGATTAATTTCAGATTTCCACACTTTTAATACTCTTTTAGGGATTATGGCTGTGACATTGTTGCCCCAAATAGTTCTGAAGAGAAATCTCTTTAGGAATTCTTGAGGCAGGTTAATTAAATTCATGAATATTCATGTTCTTACTTTTAAGGGGTGAACGTAAAAGCTTTACTATCCAGACAGAATCTTAATCATTAAGTCTTTTAAACAATTTCGGTTTCCGCTCTTTCATATTAATGGAGCCTGTTTTAGTCCTGAAGATTCTGTAAAAAATATATTTTCTTAAAACAGTGAAACAGAGCTCAGTGAGGAGGCCTAAATAAACATTAACGAGAAGTATATCGAGCATATACAACATACATACTAGTAAATATCATAAGAGAATTTTCCAGACGGTACGGTGCCAAAATCTTAGCCCGTTATCGGTACTATTATGCAATGGCATAACTGTAGAGTAATCACTTTTCTGGTATATTAGTAGGTGACGGTAATATTTCCTTAAAACAATGCTGTGTTTGAATTCGCGACTTTGTTTTGGTAAACTCGCCTACGTCTTAGTGTTGCCTTCGTCTCGCCGAAACGGGACAAGTGGTCTTGTTCTGTTAATGTTTGGACTGCTAAAATGTTGAACAAAACATTTTGAATGTGGGTTTGTTTATTGAACTGTTCGTAAATTTGTGATGTTTTGTGATTTACTTGACATTTTGGTGCTTACGTCTTGAAGGTTTCTAATATCTCTGTGACGGTCGTTGTCATTGGATAATGGTTTCGTCTAATTAATTCTAATCTTAGATTCAATATTGGATTGTTTGTTTCAACTAAATATCAGGCAAAATGGCGTGTATTCTGTGATATTTATTTCATTATCTATACCATGTTCGTTTGACTTTTATGCGTGCCATTTACTTTATTGGACGTGATAACTTTCAATTTCTCTCTTACGACTTCTGATGGAACATAATTACTTAGGCATTAAATCTTCTTTATCTTTACTCGGATCAATATAGTTAATAACAAGACTAATTTGATAAAATCTTGATTGCCGTTTGCCATTAACATGTGAAAGAAATTGCTTGAATTAAATTACGGAAGCAATTTCAAAATGAAATAACATTGACCTATGAAAAAAATGATGCAATATTAATTTTTACTTTAGTTTGTAAATAAAAAGTTTTTTTAATTATATAACTTCCGTATTAGGTCTTCAGTGTAGAGCTTTCACATTTCAGATCAATTTATGTCTACTTCTAACGACTATTAAATATTCACAGGAAATATTTTTATAACTACTTAATTACCTACTCGTTTTTATTTTGTTCTGTACCGTAGCTACAGTGAACGTACCAGTTTTCTACAATTTATAGATGTTATGAAATTCATTCATTCACATCCTCAGTACATTTATAAATAATAACAGACATGAATTGTCTGTTATTAGTTTATATCTAGTTAAAGTGACACCAACATATTGCAGCACCGCAATCAAATGCAAACATTAGCATGACTCTGAGAAATGATAACGTATCTCATAAACAAATGAAATGCATAAGACAACTGTTTGATTTAGAGCACCACAAGATAACGAAGTACACGCCAACAGAGTATGAACATTTTACATACAATAATGCAAAAAAATTATACCAATGATGTCACAAAAATATTTAGTGTTTGAATAACATAGTTTGAAGTGCCGTACTCACGGCAACTCATTGTTTACCGTTCTCGATTTTAAGTGTGTACTTTAGGAAGTGACACAGAAACGGGTGTGAATAAAATTTTATAGATTCACAAGAGATCATCCGGAAATGTTGCTTGTAAGAATAGACCAGTTACAAACAAGAGAAAGGATTCCAGGTCGTTTAAGATTAGTTTCTAATAGAAAATGGATATATTTAATAATGAAAACCTGCATACACAATGATCACATTTACGCTTTCTACCTCTAGGGAAGTAAACGGCTAAAGTAAAGCTTTAAGCCGGGGAAATTATATCAAGAATATGTTAATGTTTAAACGGGGAAAAGTGTTGAGAAGCTGCTAATTCTTAAACCACGAACACTGTCGTAACTTGATCCCGGCACATGTAAGTGAAAATTATAGCTAAATATTATATTGAAGAATACAGACACGAAAAAACAAAGGTAGCTAAATCTTAGATGTGTGAAGTCATCTTAATTACTTGTCAATCAATGGATGTTATCCTCGCTAAACAATTCACAAAAAACACATGATGAAGTAACAGGAACTGTATACAAAAATAAACAAAGTTTTTATCCAATAATTACAATTTAGTAAAGGATTAATATAAGACAAGGTGTTCTAGAATTTGGACGTACAGTGGGCGAATATTGATGCTCGGCAAATAAAAATCAGATTGTGAAACTAAACACCTACCTTAGACAAAGCAATGCCGTAAGCATTCGGTACAATGTGGGCTGAAAGCCAACGATAACACCCATTCTCTGAAATGACTGGTTCATGATAAAAGTTGATATGTGATATATGGGCGTTGCAGATTTGGCAAATGATGTCATTATCATGTCAGCACTGATTGAAGCCAAATTTAGAAATATCAGGGCCAGTTTAAACAAATCGCAAATTGTTGGTTTATCACCATTTGTGTTATTGAAACACCCAACGCAAGAACGAGCGTTTCTCACTTCAATTATTTGCTCAAGGAAGTGCAATGCCTTTATTTGATGAGCGTAGGCGAGTGTCATGCCACTTCCTAATATCATTTACATAATATTGTAAACGAAGGTCTTGCTTGTTATCTACCTACACTATATCATTACTTCAACCCTCCCTAAGGTTATGTGTGTATACTAATAAATAATATTAGATAAGTTTAATTCTTCTTTGGTTGAGTCCTCTCATAACTTAGCTCTCATTGTATCTTCTAGATTAAAGAATTTAAAAATTAGTCTGTCTGTACAGTAGTACAGTTATACCTAACTGGTTTAGTGTGTGTGGGAAAGGGTGATAGTGGCAAAGGTGTATAAAATCATTAAAATCTTTGCGGCAATTAAGAACACAGTTCTGTGTTCTCCTTCTCTTCTTATTTCTCATTGTTTCCGGGTGCACTTCCAATGGCCAAATTTCGTCTTAAGCTGTCTTATTCTTAAATCTTAACAGCAATTCGATATCGTACCTCTCTCAAAAACCGCCACCGCTGAAAAAAAAAGTTAATTCAAAGTTAAACGTCCACAAACCCATTGCATCTTACGTGTAGCTATTCCCGTTTGTCGGTCTGTCAGTCCTTGTTGGAGCATAAATTGATTATATTCATCATTACAAGCGTCTCGTACGTGATACGTGGTACGTGATAGCTAGGCATCTTACGTGACGCCATTTTGCTTTTTGCCTGCCGCCCTGTGTTTGACACTGGTTTTCAGATAAAATGAGAATTTAATACTCTTAGATTTTCTTTGGATGCTTTTTGTTAAACGTTGTCGTCTCGGTTGGTTAGCGTTGACGTAAAAGATGTTCATTGTTAGGTTGTGATGCAAGTTTTAGTATTATGTTTATCTCTAAAATGAGTTGTATCATAATTTTCTGTGTTTCCATCTCTTTCTTAGCACTTTCGATGCGTATTGCTAGGCGGTGCGTATCAAATGAATTTATTGTTTTTGAATTAGAAGTAACCTGATCAACTTGAACAACCTGAATCTATTCAACCCGTTTGAATTCAACACCTGTGCGTATCCAACGCCTTGTTTCAATTCTCAAGACTTATGAAAATTAAGCTTCGGCTTGTTACAAAATTAGACACAATATAACGAGGCGTTGAACTATAGAACAATTTGATAAAACGGTAATACTCGTATGAACGCGAATATTTTTTTGCATAATCAAGGGAATCAGATCGTGGAACGAGGCCCATACGGTGGAACGTCTTTAATCTTTGAGTCTCAGCCACATATTTTGTCGTCGCTATTTCAAGTGTACAGTTCGCAAATTGTCGATTCAGAGAAATGCGGCTATAGTTAGTTCAAGTTTAAAGTTGTCCAACTGCATCGGCAAGTTGGTTATATAAAAGTGTAATGTGTTATAATGTTATGCCAGGATGGGTTTGTCACGAGCTCGCGGGGGTGAATGCACTGCGCAAATATGTTCGCTCCGTTAAAATAAATCTTTGTACGTTTCATTATTTTTCATTACTATATGCCCCGTTGCAGCTACGGTTATTGTAGACGTTGTTTCTGTTTCGTCAACAATTATTTTTCTATTAGTGAACTACCCAGGCGATACTAGCTCAATGTAGACTACAATCGAAACGGAAAAAGTTGTGAATTTGCATTAAAATTAGATCAGTAGTTTTCAAAATACCGCCATACAAAAGACCCGATGGAAAGATGATTGATTGCGTTGTTGCAAATCGTTCTTCAACATAATACTCGTATCAATACAGCATCACTTTGTGTGTAAGTGTGAAAGGAGAGTGTGATAGAATAATAATTAACGCACAAGTTATCTGTAGGACAGCGGCGTCTATATATTCATCAAAGTTAATCCAAAGATAACGGTGAACTTAATGAACTCTGTGGTCATTATTATATTTAGATGATACGATAGGTGAATTGTAAATACTGCTATGTGCGTATCCGCATGCGTGAACATGTGAAATAATTTATGATAAAGAGAAGTACGGTACTGCTGATATATTTATAGGCACATTTTATAGATTTAGTAAAATTGTTAAAAAGGCTGATAAGAGGCCGCCAGATATCGAACTTAACAGCATTTCGTATCCAGTCTTTCTCTGAGCTGGCGGAGTAAGAAAATAAGTTTTACGAACCGAATTTGCTACTACTGCAAATGCAAAAATAACAAGCAGAAAGTACAGTAGTCTTCCCGAGTCGGTCCTGAGTTTACAGACGATTAATTCTGTAGTTCTCAGCCAATTCCTCCAGATTGGTTCTGGAATTGGGGTATCTGTTGACACTGCAAAGGGTACTTACGTAACTAACGGTCTATAGATTGCCACCTTGCCTTCAAGTTGTATTGAAGTATTCCAAGTGGCTACCGTTCGGAATTCTGCCCGTCATTGTAAGGGAAACGGCTCTATACAGACTTCGGAGCTTTCGCGAACCAGTTCTCATAACCCAGATGTATTGGCTGTATAGTATCGATGTATTTTAAAGTTTATTAAGCATTGAGGTACCGTTTCGTTCCCAAGGAATCCACCATTCCGTTGCTGCTATTGTAAAATGTGATTAGGTGTTTTGTCAAAGGGATCGCCTGTCTCTTGCGACACTGCGATCTGCAGTGCTATTCTGTAAAAATCTCACCGTGAGAACTTAGGTGAAGTGAGCGGGAAGTGTGCTCTGTCATTCCCTAATGGTAGGAATTAACACTATTAAGTGCTCACTTCACTTATGATTTCACGGTGAGATCTTTACAGAATCGACCGGCCGTAGGCCAATTCTCGTAATTAAAAACGTTCTAAATCTAGTCGCAGTCTCATCACGGCGACAAACAAACGTCAAAAAGTTGTAAAAAATGTAGGGAAACTAGACGTAATTTTGACAGATTGAGACTGAGATCAGACTGTGAACGTTCTTAAAATTATGAGAATTACCAAGAGATACCTCAGATTGCCAAGAGTCGTCGTAATGGCGAAATAAAATATAATATTTCATATTAATGTTCTCCATTCATTGGTTACTCAGCAGTGGATGTTTACTGGTTTATATGATGGATGTTGATGCTTCGAGTAAACAGTAATGTCTTGAATAATTTTCGCCCGTAATAAACGTTCGATGCGTGACCGGTCTCCATAAAATGAAAAGTCAATAGCATCAGTACTGGGTTTAGTGGAGTACCATGTTGCCAAAGTATTTTTCGCATATTAGTGAACCTTTTTTATTTGGTGTACAGTTTTATGGGTTGTAATAGTATGCTATACTACTTTATTTTGTCTTGGAGTTCGCCAATCAGATTGGGTTATGCGTTTTTGCCATGTTATCTTAAGGTTTCATAAAATGAATTGGGAAGCTCATTCCTAATCGATCTCTGACCTTTATATATTTACTTTATGGCTTCTTCGTACGTTATTGGCGTATTATAATCAGTCTTCTAGACCACTAATGCTTAATTGGTTGGTTCATGATAATTTTGCGCATCAAATCCTTTGATTTACCAAATCGTAACACAATGGAGCATGACTGGAAAACCTTCACACTTGATACAAAAAAAGCTGAATGAATGTGACTTTCATCGTGCGCTTTTATTATTTCTAACGTGACGATATGACTCTGGGTGGAAATATAAAACGTCTGTATATTATTCCATACATTTATTTTACTTCTCTATGTAATCATGATGCCGTGGACGTCCAAGATATTATCGTCAATTCGTTTAGAAACGATAAAAACGCCCGTCTTCTATTCAGTAATTCGTTATTTACATGCGGTAGTTAAAGCTTAGTTTTGTAAGAACCTTAAAACTCGCGTTTGCATAGTGATGCATGACAGTCAATCAGTCTGCAGTCTGTGGCAAACAGAACCTTACTCTTACTACTCTTATCTTATGCTCACCACAATAAAATCGAATATTTATTTATTTATTTAATAAGGCCAAAAATAATAATAATATTATAATAGTTTTTTATCATTGTTCGGCTCAACCAAAGCACCTGCCATCTAATCTCTTCACCACCCTTGGTTGACTGGTAGAAAAGGCCTCAGCCATTCAGTCCGCCTTTGTACAGTACTTTTTTTACTTGTGCATAAAGTTTGAATAAATAAAATAAAAAGTACTTTGTACCTTTGTACCTTTTTGTGTCCGAATAGATTAAATAAATAAATAAATAATAAAAACAAAAACCATACCAACAACCACCATACCATTTTGAAAAGCAATACAAATAATTTGCCCATTCACCGGCTCACAAAGCTAGCCTGACGTGCTTCTCGTTAGCAATGGCTCGTAAAATGGAACGTACCGCAACAGCTCTTAGATACGCCAATAGAAGCGAAGTGCGGTGATAAAGAGACGGTGTTTGTCTGTCTCGGGCGCTCATCTTCAGAATTACTGAGCCGTCTTTGAACATAACATAACGCCTGAATTCCCCGAAGAGCTAGGCAGAGGTGCACCTATAGTACCCCCCACATTTCGCCAGATAGGTTTAAGCTCCATGTAATAGGGAGCGAGCCGATTGCCATCAACCGGGCACAAATCCAGACTACGGGCTATCACTGAGAAATTCCAGATGAAAAAACCCAATAACACTTTGCCCGACCCGGGAATGGAACCCAGAACCTCATACTCAGCATTAGTACTTGCGATCCTAATGAGACAGCTGTTATTGAAGTAATGCTGAATTGTTTTTTTTTTGTTCTCATTAGTTCATCTTGCTGGCTTTCGTATTAGTAACGTAGACTGGAGACAGGCGGGAAGTGTCAGTTATCAAATGTCTAGTTTTCCGTCACCCAACATCAATCCGCCCGTTCGATGTCCACCGGGCACAGGATGGATGGGAAGCAGCACATGAAGTATTTTTTGCTCCGTTGGTGTAATTGCCGTATGGCGTTCCAGTAGGAGGATAAATAAATAAATAAATCCGCTAGCTAAATGTCCTGCCATGCCCTTTCTTAACATTGCACTCATTGACGTCATTCTTTATTTTATTGTAGCCTAACCTAAGGTTCGCTTTTTCCTAAGGTTCGCTTTTTAATCCCAGAGACTAATCTGACAGGCGTAATGTCAAACTTCTATACTAAAAAAAACACATACACAAAAGACTTAAATGTGAGATTAGTCTCTGGGATTAAAAAACAAACTATAGGCATTTTAAACGAGCCTTACACAAGGCTCGTTCAAATTCTAGTTAGTTCAAATCCCACAGTTACGAGCGAGCGTAAAAATTCAGTTAGGTAGGCGAATGGACAGGAAGTGACGTGAAAATTGACTGAAACCGGGTCGAGCCGGGTCGTTTCGCTAGTGCTGCATGCATTGATTGTGTTATGTGTGCACCGTGAAATTGTTGCTAGGTCGCCGGGGTCGACGACCGGCTGACATGACGGTGATTCAGCGAGTTGACTTTTTTTGCGGAGAGATTTAGTGAGAGATTTAGTGAGAGATTTAGTGAGAGATTTAGTGAGAGATTTAGTGAGAGATTTAGTGAGAGATTTAGTGAGAGATTTAGTGAGAGATTTAGATTCTCTCGTGATTTTAGGGCGGCTGAAAAGAAGTTTGCACTTTGGAACTTTTGAAAGTATGATTAGTTAGTGATTTCCGCGACTTTTCAGTGTGAAAACATAGCTGATAATTGACGGAATTACTTAATTTTCAAGGAGAGCTTTTGAGAAAACGCTATCATGTGGTCGTTGGTGATCATTCCATACTAACGTATTCGTTAATGATATTGGTCCGAATATTTTTATACGATATAATGTATCCATTGCCTCTACCACTGTATCTACTACTGCCTTGTCCCTATGTCTTGTTTTATTAATTAAAGAAAAAATAAACGCCCATTACGGAGAAAACAGGACGCCAGCAACTACGACTGCGATTCCTCTTAAAGACCGACAGTAGCATTACATCCTAAGGAGTGATTGAAGGAAAATATTTGATTAAAATTTATTTACTTTTGGATATCTGTCAACACCTACTAATGTTATTCTTTAACTATAAAATCATCTGCACTATCTATATAGTAGGAACGAGAGGGATGTAGGTACCGTTCACATAGTCCCTCCGATGGACTGAAGTGGTACTCCGTCGTCAGATCACCCAAGATCTAAGCATAGGTGAACTCTCATCGAAACTATGAAACTATGACATTTAATAGAGCGTGATCATCTTGTCATGGTACGTGGGGAAGTATGCAACTTATTATATGTAGTTTTTAGGGCATAACGTTGAGCGAACTAAGTGACTCTAAGTTAAAAGTTGACGAGTCATGTTCGCGATAGTTTTTGCTTCAATGCTAAAAACATAGTGCACTTTTTGTGAGAGATGCTATTGGTGGTAATTAAAAGTCTTTGTAACTTTTGTTGTCTTATGGAGAGTGACAAGTAAAATATGAAATGTGTTAAATAGATGACAAGATTTTATGCTTCAGATATACAGTCTCGTTTGAACATACGAGCTCTATAGAGTTACGCGAATAATAAGTTTTTGAAAAGCTTTTCCTTAAGAATATGTATCTATGAGTACGCATTATTTTTAATATAGTAATAACAAATTAGTTTTAATCATGATCTGGCACTTTGAGTAATTTATGCGGCCTACCCAAATGTCCTTTCATTGGTATTGTTCGTCGAATCGTGAAGCTCCTCAAGTTCTGAGTTGTGCTGCACGATTTTTGACAAATGCGTGCACTGATTGGACAGGTCCGCTCAATCTGTGTGGTTCTTTACTCAGAAGACCATTTCAGACACCAATCTACATGGTCTTCACATGATCTGACCAAGATTATGTCTGGACTTTAAAAGCGACTGTGACCTCTGGAGTTTGTTTCGGCCTTTCTTCTCAGAGTAGTCAGATAGGAAACGCCGACCTCATCTAAATCAAAAAAAATATGATTGACATGTAAAAGTGTTTGTACAAACCTACTTACAGAAAATAAATCATGTATCATTTATCATTCATTCTCCTGCCCTTTCCTAATATGTTTGGTGTCGGCGCAACATGTCTTTTTCTTCCATACTTTTCTATTAGTCGTCCCGTCGGTAGTCACCCCCTTCCCCTTTCTAACCATATCATCATTCACACAGTCCATTCGGACATTCACCGTCATTTCGTTTCTTTGGTGTTCCCCTACTCTTACAGCCTTCGACATTCATGCTCAAAACTTTCCTTACGACATTTTCCTTATTCCTCCGTATCACATGCCCAAACCATGACAACCTATTTCCCCACGGTTGTGTGAAAATGGTTTGAAAGTTTTTCAGTTACGGGTGCCAGTTTCAGACTTCCTCTTATGTATTCTTATTCTATCCAGTCGTATAACACCACACATCTCTATGAGTATTATTACCATATAATTATGAAACATGTCATGAAGGCCTTTCCCGAAACCTGTTCAAAAATGGCGTAGAAAATCACATTTTGGTGTCCTTGTTAAATATTTCAAGTCAATCGCAATACCGAAAAGAACGTCATACCGAATCTTTGTTTAATGTTTAGTAACACAATAAAAGCTATTATTTCATTGTTACAGATGACAGCAGCAGAGAGGAGGTTTCTTCAGAGCAACAGGTATGATTACAAGTTATTATAGTTTTTAATTGGAGCTTATTTTGCGGTGTTATCTTAGCGGTCTGTTCACAGTGTTCACACAGTATCGTTAGGTGACTAATTGTTCTGTGCTAGATGTGTCAGGCTGAGCTGGAGTTGAATGTCAGTTTATATACAGGGTCAAATCAAATTGGCTAGCCTAACTCTGCAGGCGTTATGGGTATCGATATATAAACAGCATATAACCACGAGGGCTGGTTTGAGGTAGCGCGGGAAAACAGGGCCTTAAAGGACTTGGAAAAAAAAAGGAACGCCTATTACCATCAACTGATATCACCATTTGATACTTATGTATCCTTAATATTTTTAATCTTAAACATTGGCTATGAATATCACTATTTGTTGCCTATTTTTTTGATTGTAGTCCTCCCTAAAATTACACTATAAACGTCAATACAGAAATGTCAAATGGCATTTACAATTATGAAAATTATGTAACTGTTCCCGAAAATAATAATTTTAGAGTACACACTCTAATTAATCGAGTGTTTATTACAGTTTGATTAGATACCGTCCAGTAAAATTTGTAACCCGGTAATCTTTAACCCAATTCCTGCACTATCTCTTGATATCAAACGACTACAAAAGACTATTTCATTAATCACACTAGCTCAAGACAGGAAAGGAGTAACGGACGCATTTGGCCTGCAGTGGGAAAACATAGGCTAAAAATAAAATAAAATAAAAACGTGAACCAATAAAATATTGCGCACAATGATGGCGAATTATTTTGTTTTTTTTATCACAATTTCTCTAGTTTTTATGAGTCAAAGGATATTGTAATCTGCGTGGAATTCAGGCGATTAGGCAGTGGGGTGACACTTGTCACGTCAAATGGCGATGATATAAAATCGCGAATATAAAATTCAAACCTGATGTTTTTAAGTCTGATTTCATTTTGTTTGTAAGTGTACTCAATTTTAGTGTTATATACTGAGTCGTGATTATTCAAGATTCGAAGACCCACAGGAACGGGATTCTTTCAAAATGATTGCCCATCGAAACACGGATGATTTGGAATTATGCATACTTCGGGTTCAATACTCCTATTTCCATGTTTGTAATTCTACAGGCTACTTCAAGACCCTTAAATAATTCACCTTATTCCTCGTAATAAATTTAACAGTAAGTTACCATACGTCGCTCCGATTCCCCCATTCTTCCTGCAACAGTCAGGTAGGGACCACCGCGCAGAGGGCCACCCCACACGATGTTGTCCTAGTCCCCATTTGTAAACTTGTCTGTACAACGGTTAACCTCTATTGTGTTTGGACGTATGTATCGATTTAGGGTTATCTGGGTGAATATCGATTTTCAAGATCTTTTGATAGTACTTGTTGTGTGAATGGTGTATGTACTCGTAACTGTATCACTGGGTGTCTGGTACTTACTTTAAAATTGTATACAGAGAGGCGATTAAGTTATCACATTCAGGGCTGATTTTATCAAAGTCAGATATCTATTATTCGTGGTATAAAATTGACGTCTGACAGTTCTAGTACGGAAAAGCTCAAAAATTCAAAATTTATTCTCAGGATAAGACTTATTCTAGGTATAAAAGTTTGGTGGAGTGCGACCTATACAGTACAGTGATACAAGCTGTTATCAATCTGTTAAAATAATAAAATAAACAATTATTTTATTTAAAAAAAATGGCACAACATAAACCATCCTTCATAATAAGGCACTAGACACGCGCGAGGAGATGGTATCAACAATTCAACACAAACTTTATGGTATGGTTACCAAATAATCACAAATTAATGTTGTAAAATACTCAAACAAATTAATTATTTTAATTGTGTATGTTTAAAATACGGAATGTAGAATACGTGGTTTAAACTAATGTGATATCCTAATCGCCACAAAGTTATGTGCAATCGGAAAGAAAGAAAGAAAATAGAAAAGTAATTTTCCTCCGTTACTACTGAAGATAAGTGCGAAGATTTCTTGTTTCTAACTAGGTCAATCCTTTGCGTAGCGTGACAACTCAGAGAAAATCCTTTTCATAGTGAAAAGTGACGATCTCTTAAGAAGCTGGATTGAAGTACATACCTACAAAGATAACGCACGCACTGACCATATCATACGGTTTCGAAAATTGCTTGTATTCTTAGTCCAAAACGTTCATAAATAAATTAAATACGAATATTCATAAAATTTTAAACTCATCAATTGTAACATTACTCAAGGTCGCATATCGTAAATAATTTTGCACGTAATTGTAAAGCGTGTGCGCAACGTTAAACGTATGAACGAAATCGTTTTACGTATGAATTATGCAAACTTGCGTACAGTTCCAAAATTATGATACGATTAACATAAATATTTCTGGGCTGTTAATTTTCACGCAAGTGTAAATATAACTGTCTTAGATTAAAGAGGGTGTTTTAAATATTATTATAATTTTAGTTAGACATGTAGGTATGTCCTGTTTTAGTTTTGAATAACAATGGACTTTTACGGTTCAGATAATCGTGTACAATTGTACATACATATATACTTAAACTCACGCCTTCTCCCCTTCACGCCACATCCTACGATGCTAAATATATGTACTCCTTTTGCCTCGTTCACGCTCAATTTGTACAATTGTGTAGGTATAAACAAATCTTTTTTAGCCGTTTTGATAATGCAATTGCTTTTCATGCTGTATCAACTCAAGAATTAGAATTTGGAGCTAAAATTCATACATCGGGGCTGATTAGCTCTCGATGGAATTTCCAAAGCAGACAGTTGTATTCAGTTAACACTTACGTTCAAACTTAACGGACCATAAAACTAACAATACCTCTCGTCTAGCTTTCATAAAGCTGAGGTTACACTAACAAGTTGCAAGACAAGCTGCTGGGCAAGCACGTTGCACGATAGTTACCGCCATCTGTCGGCAGCCCCCAACATCAATCAACATGATAGATGCACTGAAACTAGGCCTGAGAAATCCGCTCCGGTATATGAAATGTTTATTTCGATACTAACTTTTATGGGAAGGTTTGCCCACTTTTTCTGTTGTAGCCTATGGGATACATTATGTATGAGCACAGTTATCCCGTACGTTATTGCTGGCCGCATATGGGTCGGTAATTCGTGCATTATGTATACTGCGGGAAGTGTATGGTTCGTGGTGTAGTCATTTTTGTGGTGAAATATGTTGGAAGGATTACTAAAGACTGGACTGCCTTGATGATCGAGTGGTCGCAAGCGCTACTGATGAGCATGAGGTCCTGGGTTTTATTACCAGGTAGGGTAAAGTGTATTTTTTTTTTTCTATTGGGAATTTCTCAGTAGCAGCTCGGAGTCTGGCTTTATGCTCGGTTGATGGGAATAGGCTACACATGGCACTTTAACAGACATGTGTGTGTGTGTGTGTGTGTGACGGAAATGTGGGTGTACTATGTAGGTACACCTCAGTCTGACCCATCGGAGAAAACTACAGAGGAAAGTCAATCTGATGATATGTCTGTAAGGACTAGTTCTGATTAAAATTCCATGGCAACATTGCCCAGCAGATTGAGTAACGAATTGGAGACAGCAGGCATTTTAACAATACTAACCCAAGCTCCTGATATAAGTATTGACATTTAGTATATAACCTATGGCATATAAATTTTCAGCAACACTGTATTACATAAAATGAAATGCCTCAGCACCTTCTCTTCTATTCTGTTTCAAACCTAACCAGAAAAATACGTCTTTAACCATTTTTCTAAAACATATCAAACAAGATCTCAACCAGCGTCACAATGAAAATTCTCAACCGTGGGAATGCACTATTTATATTGCTGCTTCTGAGAAGAAATAAACACTAACATACGAAGAATTTCACATTGCTTTATATAACAATATTCAATCGCGACCAGTTCTCAAGGATACTAGCGATCTGGGTTCAACCACATCGCTCGCGGTGAATGAAATACAATCCGGCCGAAAGTAGTAGCACAATACTCCATAACACTAATAATGGAGATATAACACGTTTCAAATGAGTAAGGTTATACAGGAACCACGAGGAAACCGGGGCTAGTGCTGCCCAACTACTTTTTGCGATAAGAATCGATAGCAGCGAAAGTGATTCGATCGTCGTTATCGATCTCGGTAAGGTTGCAATCGTTTCGCTGTCGAACGCTTGTGGGAAAAGTCTCAAGAAATATTTAACTCATTTGATTTTGTGAAGCGATTGAAATCTTGTACTTAATGATTATGTAGTGGAAAGTTTGCTGTAAAAGCTATGAGATGTATCGATTGGAAATATATTCTCGTTTTTGAAAATTATGAGTGTGATATTGCTCTCGAAAATAAAATATTACTGATTAATAGAAGATTGCGACGAAAACATTCAAGTAAAGAGACCTGCCTCCTCCTCCTTCAAAAAGACCAAGAAAGATCATTAACAAATTAGGTTTGTACTTTATTAACTAAACAGGGTTCCTTAAAGTCATACGTCATCGTTTAGTTAATAAAGTACAAATTTAATTTAAAATAATATCTATCCAGTGATCTATGATGTGCAATTAACAACATTTTGCTAACGAAACAAAATGCCACCGCGCTCATGAGCTCTCCGTATTTCCGCTAATTACCTTAATTAATACATTGCCTCAATGCTTGTCATCATAAATCTTTATTTTCGTGTCCATTTTCATTAATTCAATTACAATTATGAAGCTGTTAGTAATGTAAAACGTCTCGGAACATTTTTATTTTAAATGTCGTATTTAGTTTTGTTGATGTGCTTGCTGTAAGTAATCTCATACAATTCTTATTCCACTACGACATAGCAAACGGTTACGAGTTTTAACGAGATGTTTTATCTAGCTTAGTCCAATTACCACTCTGAATGGTTTAAGACTTTTTAATGTGCAACGGAAAGTGTTCGAAGAACATTTTAACTTAAAGCAATCTATATTTCCAACGTGCGATATTATTATCTGTGTGCTATATTTAGTTGCATTCCTTACCATAAAAGAACTCTTTCCGTAACGGCGTTGCATACTGCAATTTTCAGTTCAGTAACTTCAAATGGCATCTGCAGCAAGAACTTATAACAAATGTATAACTTTGCAAGCGAATTACGGCTCACATAAGGCTTAGAAACATTTACAAGACAAAATAATAAATAATGAAATGGCTCGTATTATTATAACCGTATCATTTTGAGCTGAGAAGAAAACATTTAACATAGTCTGCAACAAAACTTCTTGGCCCTTCCAAGACATTTAGCACATTGCTGGTCTTTGAAAATGTCTACGAAACCAAAAGGACCACAAAAAGTTTGAACAGATTTGTTTCCTTTTTACTGCAAACAGGGACTGTTGGCACCATCCATTTAGCACCAGGCCGTTGGCCGGTTTCGTTATTTTTAATAAAAAAGCGCCATTTGTTTAAAATACTTTTTAGCACGTTGAATGATGTTGAAAGTAATTCCAGACCGCTTCGGTGCAAAGTTGAATTGTTATTTAAATTGTGTTAACAGTAAACATAAAGTAAAAAGCCTGTATATGCATGTTCATGTAGTCTTTATTCGTCGTTTTCTTTTAATTTTGAAGTGTATATGTTGAAAGAACAGAGAAAATAATTGGATTGTTTACTTCAACATGTGTGTTATGCCAGCCAATTATAAATTAGATGTAGTGTGTGTTGCCCTAAAGGCAAACATGTCAATACTTTTGCTACACGTGTAGACTGATATCTAAAGACTTTAATGGTCTTTAGATATCAGTCTATAAACCTCGGGCAAATTCTTTCTCACACTCTTCTAATAAGAAACTTTCGTTGAATATTACGTGCAATACATCCTATCTAGTGCTATCATTGCCGTATCATTACCCAGAACCTTCCAACCGAAGGGTCTAATAACATATCCACGTATCTACCGTTATTATTCATCAGTTAAGCTTTTAGTGTGGAAATTATCAGAGGCATAGCAAATGAGTAAGTTCATAGATTACTGTTGGAACATGTCCGCGACTGGTTTACGCATTAGCTTGGACATAGAAGCCTTATTAACTGAATAAATACGTTGCCTCTGTTACGAGTTATTACCGACACTTAAAATGTTATTATGCATATCTTATTAATGTACTATCGCAGCGTCGTTGATTGATTACTGTACATTGATTATTAGCGAAGTAGTGATTCATTTTAGCTCTGACACGTCTTTCCTAGTTTCCTGTTTCTACGTTAACGTTAGCAGTAATTTTATGTCTCACAATTTCTATTTATTTATTGAGGAAATCATTAGCTTTAGTTAATTTATTTTATTTAATATGTTCGACTTCTATTTACCTAATAATTAAACCAATATTATACTACTCATTATGTGCCCATTATGATTTTTTAATATAGTCTATAACTTCAGTGACTCCTCTTCCTTTATTCTTAACTGTGCATTAAGGATCTCTTCTGTTCCTATTTATTATTCTAAGTTATAAAATAACATGCGTAACCATCTCGAATTATCTAAAACTAACTTCCCTAAGATACCTTTTTAAGCCTTTTATAGAGCTCTGACTGAATCATTAACTGTACTTTAACGCTGTTTTTGCGTAATAAATGTTATAATTATGTCCACGTTATGGTAATTTTTGTTTTTTATTTGACATTGCGATTAATGGGTCGTACAGATGAGGCAACATTATCAACGTGTTTCCGCTGATGTTTCCTGGTAACAATTGCTTCCGGTTCAACAACGTGCTCGGTTGGTTTGAAAATTCCATCAGTCTTATAATTTTTGGGTCTATCGGAAATATAATTTTCAATTTTATTTTAATTTTCTAACTTACTTTATATTCCGATACTTCGAATTTGTGTTTTGATAATTTCTGATATCTACATGTTAGTTTTGCAAACTGAACTACATTTTATACACCAAAATGGAATACGTGACTCAAATAGCAAAAACCGTTTGAAGTTCATTATTTTCTCATCAACTCTTCATTCGTTTGTAGTACCCATCAACTCATCTTTACTTATAACAACCTTTATGGTCGGTCCAAAACAAACGTTATTCGTGTTTTGGGAGTCAGTTAATTACTTGACATACTTCGAATTTTAATGTTTTATGTCATAATTTGTAAGATAATCCTCATCATTCCACAAATTATTAAAATCTAAGTCGTAATTGGATATTATACATAATATTCTTGTTCCCCACGGCTCACTTTGCTGACCCCAATGAGGTCTAAACGGCTTGAAGTTATTTATTCGAGTTAATACGACACTTGCATGACACGCTGCATTACGTTCATCTTTAACAAGATCTGACTCTGGTTTGTTAGTTATATCATCAAGTGAATATGTGTCTAGTTTCAGAACTGTCGGGTATCCATTAGTGGGGCGGAAACTAAGTGTGTCGTGCCTTTCTTCCTGCGTCTCGTTGGAACACACTGAGGAAAACATTTCAGCTTTTACCGACACTTCTCTCTTTATATTGTGGTGTATGTTTACATATCTAACAGTTATAATGAGTTTTAACCTATTCCTGTCCCTTGAACTGGTTTTGGTTAATTATTTAACTATTGTGTCTACTTTGTGGACAGTGGAAGTGTTAATAGAGCATCGGTGTTTATAGTATCAAGGTATTTTTCATAGTTGAATAAATGGGCACAGTAGGTTGCTTCATCGATCTGCTCTACCATTTGCATAATATGATTGCTAGAATAAATAAACATTCCAACCAAAACAGGCATTCAGAATTCTACAACAGCCGGTCGATTCTGGAAAAATCTCACCGTGATAACTAAGGTGAAGTGAGCTTATAGTGAAATGTGGGTCACGCTGATGCTAGGGATTGACATTATTGACGACTCACTTCACCTTTGTTTTCACGGTGAGATATTTACAGAATGGATAGGCTGCTTTAGTCTTTAGCCAAGTCCTATCGACATACTTTCCTTAATTACCGTTTCACATCTCGCTTAATTATTATGTTTAAAGCGATCCACATAATAACGCCTTAGCATATAATTAGTATACATAAATATGAATCAAAGTTATAGAAAAATATCTTAGCTAAGATTAAAGAAAAATTCTAACGCCAAAAGGTGAGTTAATTAATATAACTAAATTCTTGCATATAATTAATAATAAAACACAAGATTTGAGCTTTGGACAGTTATGGTAATAACCGATCGATCAGAGAAACCTGTTGAACTGCTCAGCTGTTGGTTTTAAGGCCAAATCGCGTTTATCAAATCGTTGACAATAAAAACTCTGAGGAATCTGTGACTGAGGTTTGATTATTGATGGCCACAAAAGCGGTGTCTGGCTGTTTAATTTGGGATCGTGCCAGATTTTGTATGGACTGATAAGAGGAGGCACTAGTAGTCCTTTCAATCAGGTATTCTAAAGTGCGCTTATGTAATAATATAGTTACCAAATACCGGAAACCCGTAGAAGTCACACAAAACAATACAAAATAGTCTCTTCGTGTACAAAGGACCATTTTTTGCTCCACTTGGAAACAAAACAAGACAAAAACAGCATTTATCTAATGCGTAAGATTACAACTAATGCACATTGATAAACCTAGGCTAGTAATTTATATTTAACTAATAGGTAGTTACGAATTACCTCGAGATTTGCCGGTTTAAACTTGACACAGTTTCAGAGCTTTTAACACAAACGCTATCGTAAACGTAATGGTATCATGCCTGACGAGTTATTTTTAATGAAAGCACAGTAATGGAGACGGAAACTTGAAATGTTTTTAATTTTATTGCTTTTTATTTTACTATTTCACTGCACTTTTAAAGGATTAACAAATTAAATATTTACGATAATTATGCTTTTAACATATCTACTGAAATTAAATAATTACTCGTACTTGGTTATTTACCTTGGTTATTTACATAATATAATAGTTCCTCTTTTCCCGACTATGGTTAAATTGGTTTTGTTGAGAGTCATAATTTCATAAACACCATAACATACTTCACATTTGTAACTAAAATTAACTGGCATCATAAAATAACGTAATTATTCCTAAGAAATGTCTCATCATAGGTTTCCTAGGCATCACTTCTCACAATTAGTCATAAATGTCGTTTTCTCTGTAACGATGATAGAGCACAAATATATTACGTGTTTTAAACATGACATTAAACGCGGCATCGATGCCCATAACATCTATAAAATGTTCCCAATGGCATTTTAATAACAGCCTGCAATTACCTCTATAAAAACACATTAATTCATTTACTTACTTTCCAAGAACTTTTAATCGGCAGCCATCTATGCAAGCAACAGATTATCAAGTCCCGATATCGTTTGATAAGCTTGCAGTAAACTTAGTGGTGTTTGAACCACCGTTAGTCGTTGATAGGAACTTCTAATGATTTGCAGGCTTCGCAAGCACAGTTAGATTGTTCCCATCGCCATCTCCACGGCGGGCTTGGATCACCTGCAGGCAATCAGCGGATCTTCGTAATAACCTGATAAGTTATTGCTTCTGTTCACGTAATTATGGGCTTTATACTCCAAAGTAATTGATGGGATGAGGGTTTTTAGCGGAAAAAAAATTAGGTCGCAATATCAAGTTTGGATACCCGTGAAATTGTGTAAAGAATCTGCCCGAAATTAAGATGAAATGTTGGTATGGTTTATAATATTCAGCTATATTGATTTTTCACTTACTTTGTTAAACTATAATTGAAGATTAAGTCAGATACTGTAGAATCTGTAAGCTATGCTGAATGAGAGAAAAAAAAAATCAAGTATAAAGTAAAGTAAAATTATGATTTACATTAATTACAACCGAGAAAAGTTAAATTCTAACTGCAATGTGTCCAACTGTGATGTGTTCTAACTGTGATGTGATGAACGATGTCAGAATTCGAATCATTGAAATAACCAACGCAATCTTTCATGCTAATTACGAATCATGAGAAAATAAACAGCTGTTATATATCGTGTTTTCCTTGCACTCGCAACTGCATAAAAGATAATATTTCTCCACAAACGATTAAATTATATGTACATTTGAATTCAGCCATTAGAATTGCTAAGCCCCAGACGTGCGTATTGAGGCCTAGCAACGTGTTAATAGAACATTTCCCAGCATGACCACCTGTAATGAATATAATACATAAAATGTCCGCTTGAGAGTTACTATTATCAGTCCTGTCACGCCCAGTTATTCGGACGTTAACTTTATTAACGTGAGCACCGATTTCAGCATCGTTAAATTTTGCATCAACTACTTTGAATTTGCCTTTATCAAGATTTGCTGCAGTCGGATTTTGTGCCCTAATATTGTTGACTTTAAAGTTTGCTGACACTTCTATATATATATCAGTAAAGTTATCGTGATTCGTACTATTAGTATTGTTAGAATTTGGTGTAATATTCTCAAAGATCACTCCCACGGTAGGCGCTGTTATTATTGTCCGTTGGGTCCCCTGAGACAATTCTTGACCTTGTTCTAAATTTTCATGTGATACGATTTTGGGTTGAGATCATTCGTTATGTGTAGTTGGTTTATTAATAATCTTAGTTTTGATGCTGTTAATATTGTTCAAATGATCTTTAAATCTTTGTATGAGTTTTTATCTCCTAAGCATGCTACATCAGCAATAGAGATTCATTTAATTGCATATTTGCATACGAGTATATGAATTTCTTTAAAAAATATTATCGTCACTTTTTTCGAAATGTATAGTGTGCCATACAGTTGCATGACCCTCAATTTTCTATGAAACACTTCTTAATTTTACGACTATTTCTTCACCATCTAAACTCCATTAACGAGATATTGGAGTTTAATAGTTTTACCACCAGCTTCCGTTTACCTCATTATTGGAATATCTGATGCTCTATAAACATTTTACGAAGCTGTATAACTTAAGACTTGATTGCTTAGATTTAAGACGCAGATTAACGCTAATGCTGCCACGCCGCGTTGCTCGTGGCTTTCATATGCTAATTAAAATGTCTGTTTTGTAAGTCTTCAAGTATTTTTAAACTGTCGGGTATTTGAAACATTTTCATGGCTATCCATTTATTTGGAGGAGAAATATGGCATTACAGGTAACTATTGCGAAGTCAATACATCTAATGTGATTTAATCTTAATTTTCTTAATTTTTTAAAACTTTTTATTGACATTTTACTAGTATTATAACTTTGTTCTGGTTAGCTTAGATGAAAAAATTTATTATGCATGCTGTAGTCTCCTGTAAGTGAAGGAGTTCACCTACGTGATACGTATGTAGTTCCTAATTTAGTTTTAATGTTCTGTGTACATCTTTTGTTGGAGATCCTAAATAAATAAATAAATAAATCTAGAAACAGTAGGTATTATGAGCATGTATTATTAGCTTTACTTACATAATCAACTTAGCTTTTTACTAACCGCCAATTCAAAAAGCGCAAGCGCCCAGCCATAGTAAAGCACCCACTGAGTTATACTTAATTCTCTTGATCGAGAGCGCTGAACTTTCGCGGGTGATAAAAAGCGAACGGCTAGCCTTGACCGTGCCTGCGCCGGCGCACCGTAGCTCACTCGTCCGCGGCGACCGACGTAGCAACGAACTTATTATGCTAATTAATTGATACGTATTAAGAAGTTTTGTCGGATTTTCACGTGTTTAGAATTGATTATTTTAGATTATTTTGGGGATTTGGGAAGTTAGATTTGAAAAGAATGTGCATGATTTCTTCCCACACGAATACGGAAAGCTAAAGCCTCCGTATTCATCAAACTTAAACGTTTGATGAATATTTGTGTTAATGATGTCTTATGTAGGAATATGATTTATGTAGAAAGAGCATATCGATTTGTTTTAGGTGCAGCTTATCAGAAACTTTCGTAGACTGCTCGCAATCATTGGGGTAACGAGATGTTCCTGCCAACAAAAATGATATAATGAAAGCTATGGCTCCCATATCGATGGCAAATAAAAAAGATTTTTGCTAATGAATACATAGCGGTGAGTATCTGACCCGTGTTCTCTCTTAACAGTATAACTATAGCTTAACAGTGAAGAATGAATACAAAAAAAAAAACAAGAAAGATTGAAAAAAAAAGTCACGACTTAATAAACGTTAAGTCTATTTTAATATCCTTTACATGGTAAAGGTAGATGAAGTTGTTAGTAAATAAAATTATCGGTAAAGAGTGAAAGGTCAGAGCGTGGGTTGACGATGATTTTCCCATCTCAGTTGCGTTCAGTCCTTTAATGAAATAGTTATTTTTAACTACAAAGGTAGCGATTTATGGAAACCTTTTCAGAAGCTTGATAAACAAAATATTGAAGTTATTTTTGTATTTACGGGAAACGTGAGAGTTGGAAGTAATTTATCGAACATCCTTATTTAAACGAACGTTATTAAGGATTGCACGCGAGTTATAGAAAATCTGAGGTTTCGTAAAGTAGGTATCTATATCATCAGTTTTGAAGTTACAGGTTACCTAATTAATGACAACTGTCTCAATAAATAAAAAAATTCAAGTGACAATTTTGGATTGACACTTGTATTTGGTACTAATCAAAACAACTTACAGTCTAATTTGTCTACCACTTTAAACATGTAATAAAAGTCAGACGATCAATGTCAAGTTCTGGCTTCGTCCTCCCTGATAATGGCAGTTTACAGTAAGTCAGAAATACATTGTATCATGTTTAGTAATAAATTGTTTAACATGTTAAAATTAAATTGATGAATGTTCAATTTAATTATATTGTGACAATTAGTACTGTTATGATTGGAGATACTTGATAATAGTTTATTGGCTTGCCTGTAAGGTCAGTTTGTATTGGTCTTCGGTAGGATATAAATTGTGTGTAAAAAGATGAAGTGCTTTTGATACGACGACGTGCAGTTTTTAAAGCCATTCGTCTCGATTACTGGCTTGATATCACGAATATTCTACACTGATAATTATACTTCTAGTGAAAAATAAATTTACAAGTGAAGTTACTTTGATGGTTAAATCTCTTGTCTCAAAAAGTAATGGAGACTTATTTTGTATTTCAATATATTAAGTTGGCAAGTAGAAATTTTCGGAATTATCTAGAATTTTTTTATTTGCTCTTTGAATGTTTTTGAAATTTCCTTTGACGAAAGTAAAAAAGCGGACGAAATTTCCTACCGCGTTTCGTAACGCTTCCAACATCGATGGCATACACATCGAAAATTGATCTTTCAAGAGAACAAATCAGACTTATTACTTCACGAATACCGATTGGGACATTCAGCAGCGGATGCGGCAAGAAACATATGTAAATCGATGGGAGATTCTACGGTCACTTATCGCACAGCTAAATTGGTTTGATAAATTCGACATGAGAGACTACTTTAAAAGATTCACCTCACCCCGGCCCTGTAGTTCAGACTGACAAAGAAAGATTACGACAACTCATCGAAAATGATCCCCGTGTATCGACACGAGCACTAGCAGAAGAACTCAGCTGTTCTCATACCACCGTAGAAAATCACGTATATGAAAAATAGTTTGTTATACATAATGACAATAAAAATAAATGTTTTCTTTAATATAAACGTGAAAATGTCAACTTGCCAAACTAATATATAGAGTACTGAATAACAGAATTGATTTCACCTTTATTTCAATATCAGAGTAACGAATGACTAGTAATATACTGATTGCACCTACTAATTTTTTTGGTCCTTTGTGACAAATGCCTCTCGTGTCACATTTCGGCAAAAAACATGAATTGGAAACCGTTACACTGATTGCCACTAAAACAATGTCCAATTTTAATGGATGACGTTATTCAGTGTTTAGTTTGTAAATTCAATTTTGCATTATAATACTGTGACGCACAAATGTTTTCACTTTCGGTTTAGATTTAACCAACAAGTGAACGTCCATAAATAAGTGGGTTTCAGTAAAAGTATTACATATTATAGTATTTAAATTTCACCTGTCCTTTCGAACAATGAAGTTTCTAACATTACTTCTGCACTAGAATTGTTCGCTGCGTCGACTGTATTGAGATATTTGAAGAAAGAATTTGCCGATAAGTAGTAATCTGTCGAAAGTAGTGCCTGAAAATATTTTTGACATGGAAATCAGACTTTCTTTTTCGTTTCTTCTCCATAATTTGATATTTGTAGTAATTCAGTCAGCCATTTTGATTCTATAGACCCAGTGTCGAATCCGCAGGGTTAAGTACTTAAACCTTCAAAAAAAAAATTCTAAGAGGACGACGAAAAAAAAGACTGGAAAACCTCTCGAAGAATACTTATGCATTCCCAGGAATAACAGGCATGATAATTCCATTTCAAAAACTGGCATTCTTAAAAGACAAACAGTCATCCATATCCTATCGACAACATGACCACTGATTACCGATTACACGGGAGTGGCGCGTGCGACCCCGCGGCTCGACGCGCGTCGGCGCAGTATCAAAGATTTGCACGCCACGAGCACTATGCGCGACCGTTGACTTTGAATGCTGATTAATATTGACGTGATTCTATTAAGCAGGTTTTAGATTTATTGATTAGCTCTGGAGAGAGGTTATGAGCTTTGGGATTTTTTTAAAATATTTTTTGCAAACAGGAGTTATGTTATTTTAGGTAAGTTAAAGAAAGACAGAGATAATAGGGATAGATTGGAAGCTTCTGTTATAAACAGCATGGATTATTCAATAGCAAATTAGTTATCTTGGGATAAGCTATTGAAATGCTGTACCATTATCATCATCATCATCATCATCATCATTCACAGCTCGACTTCACCCACTGTTGGCCAACACCTTATATGACTGGCCAATTCTTCTCTTGCGGGCGTTAGCCCTACCACCGTAGGGCTAACGCCCGCCTGGTTTGCGACCACCCTCCCACCGGAGTCCGGCGTCAAGCAGCCTGCTGTGTTTCATCGATGCGTGGGAGTCCCAGTGCCTTAGGCATCTTCTGGGCATGCTTGTTCCACCATAGACCTCATCTATCGCTTTCCATCAGGCGTGATCGAGATCAAGAGCGGACTCATTAAAAAAAAAAATCTAGGTACCTAGTCGTCACTCAAAATTATATTCAGCGTGACAACACCCTTACAATAAGTTTCTGTTATCCTTGTAGTGCTTTCAAAATCAGATTACATGATATTATTAATTTATTCTCTTCGTGCGCGATAATGCATGATATAATAATGTTTTCAAACAACTATTTTCCGAAACGTGATAGTTACAGCCCACTATCGCAAAGTAAAGATTACATTGTACAGAACAGTGATCAAATGGAGTGACGACGAATAAAACTAGGAAAATTGCCACAAACCACGATTTCACTTAAATAAGTCTCTATAATTATAATGTTCTACAATCGATTTGCTTTTAATCCAGCCTGTGAGCCTATATGGCTTTGTATAATAGCCGATGTGCCTGCACATGTAATTCCCTCGCGCTACTGACACGGTGAACCTGAGTGACCGCCAGCCACACTGCGGTATGTTCGAAGGCCATTATGGAATAAGAAAAGAAGATTAAGTTAAAACAAAAGACAGTGACGAAGCTCACACAGGCATGGACGCTAAAGGGAATAAAAATACAGTTGCTGCCAATAATCCTGCAGTGGCAGACTACTCGGAAGATGACCTGGTCGTAAGAAAAAACAAAAAAAAAAATGTATGCGACACAAATTAAGTTAGTAGTTAGGAGGTATCGTGTTATAACTATATTTTTATGCGTCGATGTATAGTCTTCCTCCTTCTAATTTTATTTTCCTCATTGATAACGGCTGTGAGATACATAGTAGCGTCCTTATAAATAGGCTTGTGTTCCAAGATGATAATATGAATAAGCCTTCTGTCCTGTATTATCTTCTGTATACCGACACCGGTTCCTTCCGGATGCGGTGCGATTGTTCCTAATAGACTTCTCTATATTTGGCGTTTGAATAAACGGTTTAAGTTATACTGAAAATACACGTATTTACAATTCTATTTGTGTATTTGTGATCGTCGGAACGCCTTTCTTCATCAACAAAGCCTTATTCCAAAGTGTCTCATCATCAACTCAGTGTATCGTATTTCACTTTTCAATGCTTAAATATATTTTAATAAAGATTTGCTGGTTTATGTTGAGTACACTATCATATTGTTATATTGAACAGCAAAATGCTAATTCTCATTTATATTGTTCCAGGTAATTTCAGTTCCATTAACTCCAGCTTCAACAAGATTATTAACAATCAGATAAGTATTAATAATTGTGTTTATGAGATCACTTTTACTCATTATAATACACATACTTTTAATATCGACAATAATTTTCTAACCGAATTTACAATTTAAAACTGCAATTTCCATTAGATCACGGAGTAAAACGATTAAGCAAAGAAATTAAATCTCCCGTCGATTATACAATACAAGAGAAATTCTCCTAAGTAGCAGGATTTCCTTACAGCGCCATAAATAATGGAAACAAAGAATTGGACTTATAAAATGCACTCCGTGACGACCGTTTTCCATTCCTGCAATCATTCCTCTTATCTCACGTTCTAGCAACCGTTAGGGTTCCCCGGTTGCCATTGCCAACGCGATGGACTGGTTTTATCAATAAATATAAATTGTACACCATAAAAGATGACCGTTGGGCTTCAATTAAGGTTTATTCATGTTTCTAATACTTATTACGCATAAAACGTAATGAAAGTTATTTTGAAAGAAGATGCTGTTCGATCAAAGATGTATTTATTTTTTAATAGCATGTTTTTGTGTTATTGTACGTTTTAGTACCTAATGGCGTTTAGTGTGGATTGCATGTTTGTGGTAAATAGTTGTATGAAGTTGTCGTTGGAGAGCTGAGAGATGCGTAAATATTTGGCGAATGCGTTACATTCCCAGCATGTGTTTGGTTTCCTTGCTTTAAATTTTGCCCAAATTGCGTTCAATTCTATTAAAGATTCAGAAGCTTATATATCATATACAACGTGTAACGTTAAATGCGCAAAACCTCAGACACCCCAACTGATTTTTAATTCAATTGACCTATTTCAGAAAGAAAATAAGTAATTAAAAAAATGGTAAAGGTTTTATGTGCTGTTTTAGTTTTACTGGCCATTCTAATCGTTTCTTGCGTCTGTGACGACGCTTTACCGAGGGAGGAGTCGTCACCGGGCCGCTGCGCCGCGCTGACATGGGCTTGCTTGACCTATTAATAAATAACGCAACGTTTTTAATGAAGTTTCTTTTAAAAATGTGACCTATATTATGGTTCAATTAATTCTGCTCGTTATTCTGATCAAACTATCAGGTTTTGCGCATTTAACGTTACACGTTGTATATATTTTTGGTCCCAAATAAATAAAATATATGATCAGAAACAGTGGTTGTTTCCCAAGAAGCTGAAAGTGAATGAATTTTTTAAAGATAATTAAAATTTGCAGCTATAAATTTTCCTACCCATCGAGCCATTTCCCACGAGTTAGTCCTCTCTTCATATTCTAAACCCTGTACCATTATTTTATCGTTCAAGTATTGCTAATTAAATGCTGAATGCGTCCTCATTTCACACCTTAACTGGAGAGCCTCGTGTCTTGGGTTATTGCTCGGATTGGGGCCGGCAAGATTACTTCGTTAACGGTGAGCGCCGCGCCCTGCTACCGCATGTATGTCGATTTACTACCTGCCGACTAACTAATTAATAAGTTACATGAATATTTGATAATGGCTTTAAAAGCTTTATTATGTTTAGCAAAGTTACAATAAAGGGCCGCTATATTCAAACATTCTGGCCTCCCAAGTCGTCCGTATAAACTTGGTAAACATTGCTAATTGGCTATATAAAAATACATTTGAGAAATACGACGTTGAAAAGGTATTCCGGATTTCATTTATATATTTATACAAATTTATGTAATGACTAACATCTAAAAGGCAGAAGGATCTGTAATTATGTAAACGTATACCCTTTAATTAGCACTTAAAATTTAAATACATAATATATGTAGTCAAACATGATTAAAAAAATATATATTTGTGATACAAACATAAATTGCTGTATCATTTAAAATCTCGCACGATATCTTGCCAAAACATGAATTCCTTCATTTCTGTTCTAAATAAGAATCTTATTGATCTCGTTTGCTGTTTACCGAGACATTCAATCAGAAATTATATTGCTAATTTGAATTCAAATAAGCCGTTTTATAACGATCAAATAACTTAAACCAAGTCGAACGTGTTTAATGATGTCACACCATTTGTATTTTTTCAAGCTGTCAAGTTTTAGCTCAGATAGGTATATTTTTTGTCGAATCTTTTCAACAAAATTTAATATCGTGATGGCTGATTTTCCATTTAAGTATAGCTTTCATAACTCGTCACTGTAAAGAGAACTCTTCTCAAAAATAGTAACAAGTCAGTGATCTTATAACAATTTCGAAACGGTAAAAGCACTATGTCTTTATGTAAATTGTAGAAAATTTCTTATTTGCAAGAAACTCAATCATACTTGCCTACTCACGATACTCACATACGAAAATTCTCGCTTTTCCACCCTTTACCCTTCAAACAATTTTTAACAACTAACCACTTATTAATCTTTTAGTTTCCTCTATCTTCCATCTAAATTCATTGAGTGCCACCTATAAAGTACGAGTACCTTAATTCAGGTTTGTTTTTTAAGTATACATTTATGTAACTGTTAGGAATACATCAAGGTACCATCTTCAGTCCACGTTTTACACTAGTCATCAAAGATGGCTTCTGCTTGCGCTGTAGCTAGTCGCGTGGCGGCGACGATGGTAACCACAATATTAACACCAGTGATACAGATCGGATGATATGTCGACCGCAACGCTTCCTTGTTACTTCTCTTTATTGATATGTTAGTGTTCCGGGGTAATGATTAATGATATGAATATTAAATTATTTTGTGCTGTTTTCTCCAAGTCTCATATTTTGCAAAAATAAACTGAGATTATAGACGGATGCTGTATATTTATCGTTCTAGGAATTCATACGAATAAGTTTGGGCCGTAAATATTGAAAACGTTTCTAAAAATATCCCTAAGATTGTTATTCACTTGACTGTAAAAAGAACATCGTCAGGCTTTCGATCTAACTAGAGCAAAATTCTTAATAAGTCTACACCGAGATGCAAAATATAACAATTTCTCATGAAGCGCTCTCAAATTATGAGCAAGTAAAAAACTGGTTATACTTGCGCAAAGTAATTAGGATTGAGAACACTTTTGCTTTCATTACAGGCTGTAAGGTGTAAATAAAATACTCGCGGTTCACTTTTATTCTTTTGTAATTTCGTTGGAATCAAGTGTAATTTCTATGATGATGTGGTGTGGGAATTAGGCGAAATAATAGACTGGTAATTTTATTTTCTAGCCGAGTTATTACGTTCAAAATTTTATTGCGCCAGTCTTGAATTAGTTCGGAGTCTGCTACCGAAGAGCATGAATTATATTTAATAGTCTATGTGTGGGTTCGTTGCCATCGATTATTGATGGAGATCGTGAGTGGAAAATTGGCAGCGACTCGAAACCTAGGATTAGCAAGCCTGTTTTCAATCAAGCTTGAGATAATTTGCTATGTAATGTTTATTTCAAGGAATTTTAATTTAACGTCGGATTCTATTTAAGTCTTCACAACCTACTTGACAGATGCTAAAGTACCAAAGGCAACAGTAAACCTTTCCCAACATGGCACCTACACTCAACCGCCTTATTCAACTTGCTTGTCACACTTATCTTGACCATCGTCACCCAAATCGTTGGTTTAACACTATAACCGACTTTTTCTGTATCATCTTCATTTATAATTCCAAGTTGTTCCACATATGGGAGGGAACAGGTTTTCATTCGACGGTTTACGCCGACTGCGTTTCAACTATGATTTGTGTGCGCGGTTTTTTACTTGAAAAACGAATCAACGCGACCGGTTGTGGCCATTGATATATCGGTGATCTTGGACTATGTAAAGGCAGGATAACCCGTAGGTACTATACAACGTGTAACGTTAAATGCGCAAAACCTGAAAATAGTTTGATCAGAATAACGAGCAGAATTAATTGAACCACTTTTTAATATAGCTCACATTTTTCAAAAAATCTTCATTAAAAACGTTGCCGTGTCTATTTATTAATAGGTCAAGCAAGCCAATGTCAACGCGGCGCAGCGGCCCGGTGACGACTCTTCCCTCGATAAAGCGTCGTCGCAGACGCAAGAAACGATCAGAATGGCCAGTAAAACTAAAACAGCACATAAAACATTCATAATTTTTTTAATGACTTATTTTCTCTCTGAAATAGGCAATTGAATTAAAAATCAGTTGGGGTGTCTGAGGTTTTGCGCATTTAACGTAACACGTTGTATATATCCCATTGAATGTGATCTAAATTAAGTATTAATGTCAATATTACCAACATTCGATAATTTTCATTCAAGCAAATAAGAGTGTTAATACTTCTAATTAATATTTATGGTTTAATTTTTTTTTAATGCAACGCTACTATCTTTTATCAGAACTTTATTATTTAAATAAAATGATCCAAAACACCACATCTAATTCAATTAACTTTCGTGATGACAGCTAATCCTCATCAGTATAATCTAAGATAACATTCAGATTATATCGACGATTGAACGAAAAACCAGTTTGGACGACCGTTAACTTATCTGATCGGCTTTTAACGTATGCCTGATAAGACTAACCGTTTGATACGATACCAGTTTTCGCGTGTACACGGTAATAGATCAATATTTGCATTGTTATACTTCACTTTATTCAACGAGTAGTATGTAATTATTTGCTTTAATCTTTTGTCAACGGGAAAAATAACTGTTGCTATTTTTGAGTAATTAGCGTCGTTTAACTTAAGTTGTTTTGCTTTCGTATTATGTTGATTTTAAGTACCAAAGGTTTTTAGGCAAATATGCTATAAAGTAGGTGATTATTTAATAACGTTCACTGCTAATTTGTTATTTATGCTCTTAATTTGTTCGTGGAGCTGGTGATTAGTTTTTATCAGATTGCCGTGATTTCAAAGAGTATTTTATTAGTGCTTACAATCTAACAAAATGACGATTCTTCTTTGACTGTTACAACTTGCAATTACAGAGAAAATAATATTTAGAAAAATAAAGACATAGAGTGCCTTTACGAATGGAAAGTGCTTATTAAAGATAAACAAGTCATCAATACAAACAATAGATCACCTGACAGAAATTTCCCCAAAGGCCACACAAATGTCACTCGTTGGCCACAAGGGGATGTCCCGGAGGTTAACTAAAGTTTAACCATCCATCGATCGTTAGCTTTCCATTACTTTGCATTCTAAAGGTTGTTACTTTCGAATGCGTTTGTTGTGTGCGATGGTATCGCTCTGTTATCGCTCCAGACGACTATCTTCGCCCCTTTGTGCGTTTATCAGCACATCAACGTGTGGGAAGTTCGTGTTACGTTAGATTTGTCTTGGCGGCAGTAGCTGTCGTGTGTTGTCTCGCGCGTTTGTTGTCCTTTGGTTATGTCTAGCATCTGATTGTTGATTGTAAATTTTGTGTGTCTTTATGTTTGTTCATCATCTGCCTAGCCTTTTCCCATCTATGTTGGGGTCGGCTTCCAGTCTAACCGGATGCAGCTCAATACCAGTATGTTTGTTAATAAATATTATTCAGTTGATAGCAATTTGACTACAGTTAAAATTCGACGTGTACATTTTAAACATTTTATTAACATTCGGAAATCCTGTAGTCTGCAATTGTATATTTTTATGTTACTATTGGTATTAAACCAGGAGCTTGCATGAACATTACAGCGCTCAAGCTTGTTACACATAATTATCATAGGAAACTTTAAAACTAGCATGGGAATATTTATGGGGTAATATCTCACTTCCTCTGTTATTACTGCTCACGGAGCCCCTACATTGATATTTGCTGATATAACTCATGTGTTCACCGTTAAACCAACAGCAGGACATGTGAAAATTATCACGTTTGTAAGATATAATTATGACTGACTGTAGAACTTTATTTGCTTGATCGCCTTTACGATGTGTAGTTGTAAAATGGTAAAGGTTTGAACTAACGTTGAAAAATGTACAGCAGAATTGAATAATGTCCAGTGACATTTATGAGTGTCACAGTGAAAATACGGCCAGGTGATGGAATTCCTCAGGTGTCGTAAACGTGACTGAAGGATAAAACTAACTGTAGCAGCATTCACCTGTCAATTAGTGATGTTATACTGCCATCATAGCATGCTGAGATGTTGAAAATATTTTCTCCGGATCAAAAACACGGTCTCGCGCTAATCGAAATTGGATTGCAGCATTGAACTGTCATGCTCCCTTAGCAAAAAAACTGCTTCAATAAAATTACAGAAATTATGCCCGTCTGACGATTCTGACCATGATAAAAAAATATTAACCGTAAACTCGTTTAACTTTTGACACGACATCAAGAGCATCAAATTAATTATTTTAATATTATAAAGGTTTCCAGGGATTTCATAAAATTAATATGCACTTTTAAATTAAAATGAAATAAAATGAATATGCCCAATTTCGAACAGAAAAATTACAGATAAAATGATTTATGGACAAAACGTTAAAAAATGGACACATTTTACAGCTGTCGTCTCATTTAAGCCTTTGCGTAAGTCATTTATAGGCGATATAAATTCATTTGACAAAGATGAAGATTTCAGAGCTAAATATACCAAATCTAGAATTAGAGTCCCGTTATTTTTGCTTTAACACACTAAACTCAAATTTCTAAACAACAGAATACGAATTCATATCACCTTCGTCAATTAGGCACTTCATAATAATTCTATTTTCAAAAATGTTGCTACTATGCATGTTGATATGTATGTTTGTTGTTGTTGTTATGAAGATGCTGGCCACTTGTTTCTATATGAGGTCAGCATCTATACAAGAATCACAATGATAAAACCTCTATTAAGTCCTTATAAGTATCATGTTATATCAGCAGCTGATACCCAAGCTATCAAGGAATTCTTCGTACACAGTTAATAATACTGGCACTACGTAATTCCTACAGGTTTGTTCTGTAACATACCATGAAATTAAAGATCGCATTCCTTTGGCAGTAATGACGATTACTGTTTTTGCGACAAACGCTGCAGGTGACACGAGGGAATGGCTGCCATCGTACGTGGTCCAAGCACCTGCCATGATAAAAATAGTTTTGACTTGGTCTATATTTAGTAGGCGACTGTTTTCTGCCCTTTGTGAAGTGTTGTTTTGTTTTAGTTCAGTTTTATTGTTTGGGAAATGGAAAGAATTGGTATTTTTCTAACTTTGGCTGATCTCTTCTCATTCATAGCTTTTCATTCCATTTCTCCATCTCCATAACTCTGCGTAGGAAGTCTAGCTCTAGTATAGTTCTTTGGATATGAAAGAATATCTTTGTCCCGATTTGGAAATCATCTTTTCCCTCATAAAATGGGCAAAATCTTTTGTGTATATGTTCTGTTCTTTTATCAGGCGGGCACAAAAGTAATGAGGCACTTGGTTTGCGTTTTATATTTTTTATTAGGTATATTACAATATAAAAAGCTTAGTCAATGATGTAATCACCTTTAGCATCTAAAACTTCTTGCCAACGATCCGGCAAAGTTTGGATGCCTTTCGCCCAGAACTGTGATGGCTGTGCCTCAAAAAAGTTGTTCAACTGCGCCTCTACATCAAAGAAATCATTAAATTCTTTACCCCGCAAATGTTGTTTTAGGGCTCTAAACAAATGATAGTCTGATGGGGCGAGGTCTGGAGAATAAGGTGGGTGGGGTATCGTCTCCCAGCGCAAGTTATCCTTGGCGAACGGCAGATGCGACGTGAGCTCGGTGGTGGCGTTTCTTCTAGAGGCAGCCAAAAAACACGACATGTATCGTTCTCGTAATGAGTCCATAATTCATCTCCAGTAACCAGATCAGACAAAAACTCTTTACGTCTGGGTCGCAGCAAAAGTGATTGACAGATAGCGACACGGACTGCACGACTGGCGTCTGTAAGGATGTGCGGTACCCACCGAGCCAAAACTTATCGATACCCAAGCTCATGCAGATGGTATTCCACGGGCGGCGTGGTGATTGCAGTTAAGTGCTTCCGCTAATTCACGAGTGGTAGCATCAGCTAGCGTAAACCGATCGCGAGGGCGGCTTTATATACCCCCACATCACAAGTACCTAGAATGTTCTGCAACATTCACATAGAATATTATCGAAAACAATTAACTTGAAAAAGGAAATGTATAGAGTTTCTTGGAGTGTCTCATTACTTTTGTGCCAACCCAATTAGTACAGCGTGAATATTACCAACTATAGTTTATATAGTCTCACATATAATTAGGCTCCATTTGGCATTTAATTAGACACTATAAACATCCATTGTTACATGTATTTCTGTTTATACAATTTTCCTAACAGCAACGTGCTTCTCATTTAATTTTGCATCAGTAATTCATAATACCGCCACTCAAATACCACTGCGTCAACATTGTGTTGTGTTAGGAATCTAATTAACGGATGGCCCCTGCTCTGTTGATTTGTTCTCTACAGGGTTGTATGTTCTAAAATAATTAATGAGTCGAATGAGAAGAGTATTGGTTTGAAGAGGATGTTAAGACACTCACTTCAAACCCAAAAAACAAATCAGAAAATCCCTTTCCTATCCTAGACTTTCCTTTCATATCCCAGTCTTCCCTTTCCTAATCCTAGGAAAGGTATTTTCTGACTGGATGGACGGTAGTTCATAAGAATAATTTATGCATCGGTATACTCATCATAACAATATTGTCCCGTAGTTCTTAAGTTTCTTTGTTTGTTCAATATACACAATAATATCAACCCCGTTGTTATTACACATTTCGTTCCATTGAATATAACATCCCGTCTGCCATCTTTCACTATGTCATTTATGAAAGTAAATTCCTTCCCATTCGTCTATATTTAGCGTTTTCAGCAGAATTCCGAAGCCTCAACCCTATCCTGGTACTTTCCTTCCGTGCGGTGCAAGAATGTCAATTAACAATTACAAACAGTCGCAGTGATCGGCGCGGGCGCACGCTCTTAACTATCATTACGGAATATACCGTATGTCTGTCTCTTTGTTGCTGCTATTACGTTTTTGTTGCGGTTTTTTATGTGTTTCATGTGGATTTGCAGGCATTCTTGATTTAGATGAATAGGTATGGAGTGTACGGTTTTAGAGCGGGATACCCGGGAGCAATCGTCTATCATAATCTTCTCAAGAGACAGAAGGAAAATGCGTGAACCATAAAGAAAAATATAATGAAAAAGTAAGGTTAGAATAATGTTAAAGAGAATCAATAAATGCAAAAGACCAAAATGTGGTTAAAGTTATACTAGTTAAGTACCGTAACGATGAGTCGAATCCACGTCATCTCACTTCGTTTTCCATAAAACACAACAACCATGTTCAAAGTATTCAAATGAAAAACCGCCGTATGCTTTTTTATAGACAGACGAAGTCGGGCGCCTCACCCTATGCCAAAGATAATGAGGTTTCATGAATACCCATACGGAGCTTAGCGTCGAGCATTCTACTTGGAATGCGACGTTCACGTATATAAATAGGAGCTGATTAGTTCGTTTAATTGGAAAACGTTGATGCTAAACGGAGACAAGACAGATAATTATAAAGCCTCTGCTTTTTGCTTACCCTGTTTTCAGTTTGAAGGTAGGGTTGGCTAAACAATTTTTTATTATCAATTTTTGTTCTCATATCTTTGGGTCTACTATTTAAAGCAAGCAAGTTTTTGGTTCTATTCAGCACCCTAATTGCACATATACGAATTGCGTGCATTTTGAAGCATATTTCTAATCCATTGCTCCATATGTTCGACAAAAGTGTCTGCTCAACAACGAAATAACACAGTGAATGTTGTTGAACTGTCAAAATGAAACCCATTGCTACTGATAGTGTGTTACGCAATTACCCTGCGGGTCGTAATTACGATGACTTACTACGCTTTTCTTTCTTCCATTATTTGATTGATCTATAAATTGTACCACAATAACATATCGCCTTTAATTCCCGACTGTTAAGACAGAGATGTAACTATAGTACACCCACATTTCGGTAGCTATTTTTAAGTCCTATACAGAATATTTTTCTAACCAGTGCGCAAACTGTTACCATGAATTCATTACATGATTCTGAAGACCCCTGCGTTGAAATTTTTTGCCGGTAATAAAAGAAAAAATAACTAAAACAACCAACTTTCAGCTTTATTATTAGTGTATAATAGAATAGATAGATAAGCTTAGTACGCATTACGTACGAGTCTTAACTTTAATAAGAAAAGTCATGGAGTCACTGTTAAATGCTTTCAATAACGGTGTTTAGCGCACTCGACTAGCGAGGAAAGTGCTTGAGTACTTGCTACCCTCATCTAGCACCACTTGTTGGTTTAGTAACGGCTGTTTATTGCATTCCTGATTATGTCCCATTAGTGTTACTGATTTCAGAGAATGTGTTCGAGGCTCGGTCATTTTTTCTGTAGGAACTTCCGAGCCTTTCTAGTATTTTTTTTTTCTTTTCTTTCTGTGTTATATTTATGATACTGTATATCAATGTGTGTATTTATTGAACTTTGTATGTGGATTTATGTCTAGACGTTAAAATATTTCACTTCATTTTTATTTATATTTCTGTGTTTTAATATTAAGTATCTTTGCTATCTTCAACATCTTTGTTTTCGTTGGTGTCAATAATGAAGCCTTGAATACCTTATTTGTTTATATCCTAAGATCATCCAAAATCTTACTCAAATTTTCAAAGATGACTTTAATCTCAATATCTATTGAGAATCTTTATTCTCAATAGATATTGAGAAAAATAATAATACTGACTATATTGAGAGTAATAATACTTTTATTAGCACGCCATCTCATATTATCTCCAGAAATGAACAGCATGTCGATACTGTAAAAATCTCACCGTGAAAACTTTCTTGGAGTGAACTGTCAGTGTCATCCCACTGATGCTAGGGATTGACCAAGCAAACATTTACATTCATAGTCGAGATTTTAGTAATATTTTTTTATGCTAATTCTATTGATCATTTTACATCATTTCAAAGCTAGTATTTTAGTTGCCAAAACATCGCTATATGTAGTCCTTATATAGCGATGTTTTGGGAACTGTACACTAACAACTGTACATGTAGGCGAAGCCGCGTAGTAATTAATAGTCACGTTTGCACCTAATACCAGGAGTGCAGCTAGAAATTGACTTTGTAGCTCTAGTCTAGTCTTAATTCCAGCAATTGTACTAATCGTTTAGAAACCTAGAGAGGGCGTTAACTGATCGTAAATAACCAATAAACATTGCTTTTAACATTGACGCTTGTAAACGTCGGTTATTATTGATATTAGGAGTTTCATTTTGACTAATAGACAGGTATAGTCACCCACTTTCCTAGATTTTGTAGAATAATAGATTATTAGCTTAAGAATAAGTTGTAGCTTGTATGGGGTTGGCTGAGGTGGGTAATTTGAAATAACTTGTTGGTCAGTTGGTCTTGTTGTTTCTGGCACTTTAGGTGATAGGGAGTCATGGTTAGATTTCTAAGGATTATCAGAAATTGAGGCTTTCGATGACATTCTTTTCTTTCATCAGTTTAAATCTTTTCGTTCGCATCGTGCTTGTTCTTTCAATGAACTGATGCTGTCCAAATTCCAGATTTTCATTAATTTTACTCTAGAGTGGTTGCTACTTTATATCATTTGCTATCCTATATTAAAAAAAAATATATATATCTTTTTATATATGTTATAAAATAGTAACCAAGAATTTTTGTCCGTTTGGCTGAACGGATTTGGATGAAATTGATCACACTTATAGTTTATGACCTGGAATAATATATAGAGTACTTTTTACGGTAGTACGTTCCCATGGGGTTTTTCCCGACATCATGCGAGCAAAGCCCCTGGCTAAAGCCTAAAACAATAACTCGCATAACATCTTTCATATCATGCCCGAAATTATTTCTGTCAGAATGTCTTACTTCACAAAAAGAAGATCTATACGAGGCTTATGTTCATATTTTACTTCCATGTTTTACTACACGTAAAATATTCACGTTCGCATCGCTATCAATATTCGGCGGTAGGTCACCGACCGTTATTCGTCAGTAGCTTTTATCCGCTACTACTGGTTTTTACACATTCTCATATAAATATCACTATTTACTTATTGAAATCGCGACAGAATTAAGTTTCTCTCAATCACGAATAAAATATAATATTAATTATAGTAATATACTAACGATAATATCTCGTCGATATTGCAATAATCCAAAAAAAGGGAATACTGTTTTTATAGGCGATGAAATAAATTCCAATAATAAGTCCGATTCATATGAAACCGTTACTATTTTATTTTTATTGAAGCCGTAAAACTGAAACTGTCGGCCGAATGTCGAGAATGGTTTCAATTATTCTAGCCGGAGAGGAATATTGGAATGTTAGATATTAAAAGAACACAGTTACGACAAAAAGATCTTATTGTTTTTTTTGGTGCTCGGTGGGAATCCTCATGGACTTCCTCCATCGTGGGGGTGACAGAGGGGCATGCCGGACTCTTACCGGCTGAAAACACCGCGGTGTTCCACCTCTGCCTGTGGCCGAGGGTGCGGGATTCGCATAAGCATTCACCGCTCCCCGACAGGCCTCGACCCGCTGTTTCTCAGCGGGTCCCGCCTTCCCGTACGGCCATTCCCATAATGGCCGCACTCACTGTCGCGCGGTGCGCGTGAAATACTGCGGCGGCAACTCAAGCCTGTCTGGTCGGACGACGGACGCCCCTAGTCCATCGCCCGCAGGTCACCTCTCATGGAGGTCGCAGATCGTTTTGCGCCCTTCTCGGGCGCCCGGTGCGTCTCCTGCGGGAGGGGACAGAGGATGCGGCTTCTCTCTCCCGCTCGGCCACCTCCTTAGCAGACATGACATCTTCACAAAAGGCAGCAACCCCGTCCCATGCACTCCCGCTCTCGACCATCGATTAAACGACGCCTGCGAGCGAGAGATCGCTCTCCCCTATTTACGACGAGATCACGGCGTATCCCTGCCCAAGATAGGCACTCCTCCAACGTGTGCTGCGCCGTATCTTCCGGGCAAGCCGCACTGTAGTGACACACCGGTGTCTGCTCCCGACCTATACGACACTGGTACTTCCCAAAGCAGCCGTGGTCAGAGTGTACCTGCGTCAGCCGGAAGCTGCGGGTGCCATGCCACCTCTATGGCGGGTCTTCCCGCCGCTGTTAACGGCGTGCCCTGCAGTCGGTTGCGCAAGTCGCGTCTCCCATTCCACCCTCATGGCCTGGTGGAGCTCAGACCGCCGTGCTTTAAAGTCTCGAAGGAGGGGTCTCGCCACGCTCCAGCGCCTGCCCACTGATCTGGTTTCCAGGTCCCAAGGCGGGGGATCCGGGCAAGAGGGTCGCAGCCTATTGTTTTTTTTTCCTGGATTAGACTTGTTTTAAATTAAATTCTGAGAAAATATATTCTGCTGCAGCTATAAAAAAAATATATTTAGCGGAAACACTTCTAGGAAATAAAACTGGGTAGTTTCCCTCTTTTCTTTCCATTTCTGTTCCATTCTTACTCTATTGAATACCCGTAAACCTAAATAAAACACGAGTTACAATCCTATTTATGTTTTATTTAGTTCCAATTCGTTCTGGAATGCTGATTTCCCACGAGATCGATTCCATTTTTATATTTCGCCGAACATTGGGACTATTAAATTATTCAAGCTTTAAATGGATTAAATAAAAAATCGATGTTACATAATAAATATAAACCGCCGATTTTTTTTTAAAGAGCCGTCTTGCATCAGCCAATACACGGTAATCGGATTACTTAAATTTATGCAAGATTAAATAATACCTTTAGTTATTTTTGTTACTATCGCTTAAGTTAATTTGTAAGTTACTTCAATACATTCTTGTGGCCATGGACAGTGGAAGTGTAGTAGGGGCCGCGGTAATGCGCTCGCGCATGATATGAGATGAGAATTTATGGCATAATTTAGTCAATAATGTGTGTCACCCAGTCAACGGTGCTGAGACGTATTGTACGTAAAAATGTGAAAGAAAGTAGTTTTTTTGTTGTTGAGGATTCTTTACCTCGATAAATTATATTGCCGTACGAAATTATTAGCAAGGTTCTATTTTGTCCAAGACAAAAGACAGAAAATGATTTCCATTTAGTTAAGGAGAAAGGAGGATTAATTTCGTACATCATCGTTCATTCAATAATAATTTCATTATGAGGGGTTCAAATAAGTAGAACTTTGGGTTCCAAAAATGCTCTACATCTACTTAAAGGGGTTGATTCATAAACTTTAACGTTGCTTAAAGTCAAAAAATTATGGTTAAACAGTCGCTAATCATTAGATACTCATCATTGACCAACGTTTATGAATTGAATGAATTGATTGATGGAAGTAAAACTGATAAATTCTTATATCAGATTCAGCTAAGTGCAAATTAAATTATACCTATCACATAACTAGCGATGCATATCAATACTTAATTTTGTCTGCTCTCCAGCCCGTCTTGTCCAACTTCATATCATCGATGAACCCATTTGTCTCTGTGGCACAGACGTAGGCGACTTAAATTACATTTTTTTCTCCTGTCCCTTATATAACCGTTCATCCTTTCTCAGTAACCTCTTGTCCCTCAGTACTCCTTTTCCTACCTCAATACTTTCTTTACTTTGTACAAATAGCTTTTCTGTATATAAATGTATGGTCTCATTTATTACTTTAAATAATATTAAGTTATAATTTTTTGTCATTCTATATATTTAGGTCATTATTGTATCCGTTATGAATACTGATCCTCTAAATCCCGGTATAATGAATTCCGTTATTATTTGTCGTTTCCCTACCTTTGTTTCCTTCGTAATAAGAACAAAACGTGACATTGGCTGAATGCATAAACCGTGCGAAGCCAAAAGAAAACAAAAAAAAATAATCTGCCTAGCCTTTTCCCAACTATGTTGGGGTCGGGTTCCAGTCTAACCGGATGAAGCTGAATATCAGTATTTTACATGGAGCGACTGCCTATATGAGCCTGCACAACCCAGTTACTGGGTAATACGATTTCACTTGGTAAGACTGGTTGTCAGACTTTCGAGTTACTGACGACCCGTAACGATTGTCAAAGATCCACGAATGACAGGCAGGACCAACGACGGAGGGCTCTTGGTATGTGAATATGGTATCCACGGACCAACCGCGGCAAGCGTAGCTTAACCTGATCGATCGATCCGTGCAGCTGTTATTACTTAGCCACAAGCCCTTCCAATACTTAAATTAAGTAACGCTTATAAATAAAAGAGTTATTCCAAATAAACAACAATGACAAAGATCTACTCGTATAAGCTAAATTAAAAACAGTAGAATGCATCAGCTACATTGTATTCTTCGAAGTTGTAAAATTCAAGTGAGGTAATTGTGTTATAATCATTGTATACAGCATACCTATTAATTACAGCAACGTTCTTGCGATATCTTCGCGGCGTGCGCCCGCGCCGGCTGCAGGCAGTTTTTAATATACTTTGTAGTAAACGACCAGCCACGAGTACTTAGTTAGATATTACCCCTTGTCGTAACCGCTAATAAAAAATACGAGTAAGTATTAACGGAGGGTTAAATATTGTTAAATGTCAAATTACCATTTTTACGATGCTATCAGGATTAATTTAATTTAAATTATAGAAAGGGTTTTTGCTGTTTCATTTTATGTGTGACAAAATCGTCAGCTTCCTGAAATATTATTTTTCAGTATCGAATAACTCCTTATTAAATCAAGTATCAATTTCTATGAGACAAACGCAAAACGATATTCGTGTAACAAAAAAATAATGAATGAAGCATTTCCCATTAAGAAAGCTTATAAACAAAAGGCAGTCTCATGATTACCCTTAATGGTAAGCAGTTCCAAAACGTCCCACAAATCCTCGCTGCGGCGGAACAACTAGCTTAATAATTCAACAAAAAATGTTTCAACTAAAATTCCTTTTAAACTACCCATATCAAATTAAATTATACGTATTCCATACAAATTAAGGCGTGAGAATGAAGTTTTTTTGCGAGCAGCCGTGACCGCGATTAGAAGGCTTTATGATACAAAAAATTGAACTAATTATGTAGCTTCGCACTTCCATTTTTTCATTAATTTTGTAAAAAGTAATACATGGCTATTTGTTGACCTGAAGCTGATTCATAAATTGAGTAATTGATGATTGAAATTGTATCAAATTCCGTCTATCTGGTTCCGAGATGAGCTCAGTCAAGTTTACCAACAGACGATGATAAAATTGGCAGAAAACCTTTAAAAGTTTGATCCTTATTGGCCACTAAGAGCCTTTTTTGATATACCTAACTAGAGAGAAAACGAAGTGCCAGAAATATAGGTAAGTTAGAAATATCTCCCTTTATTTAAAACATAACATACTGAGTTACGAGCACTGAATTTCAAGCTCCACTGAAAATAAAAATTCAAGTAAGTATTAGAATGTTAAACGTAATATCACCGTACTAAGCATTCATTTCAGCTGTAAAAAAACTATTTCAGGCATCCCAGTAAGCTTTAAAATTTTAATAAAACGAAAGTTTCACTTTATTATGTAATAACTAACTTTATTAATGTTCGTTTATATTTTCACTTTATTTTATTTAAGATCCGTTATTTACAGACAAAAACGCTTATGGTTATCTGTAAATAACGAATCTTTTGTTATCTGTAAATAACGAAGCTTTGGCTCGCACTCGAGATGAAAAGTCTCTATTTGGTACCCTTTATTATGCAGATAGATGCTATAAAATTAAGAGCAAGATCGAATATTCTTTCCGATAAATATTGCAATTAAGTGCCATAAAATCATCTAGTAATTGGATTCTGATACCATACGGTTGATAATACCCTTAGTACTTAATTAACTATATATTGCTCTATTTAATACTTAGCTAAACCCTTTGTTTCGTACCCGCCATTGGAAGCTATTGGAACTATAATTTATTTTAAATAAACTTAAAATTATCAAGATTTTTCTGGAGGTTTAATTTGATCATAAAAAAATACTAAGTCGACAATACTCGCATATTACTAAGCGCATAATTTATTGTTATTTTAACTCTCGGACCTTACCTTTTTACCTTTATCAAAAGAGATAAATGATCGAAGACCTGGAAACCTAATAACATAAGCAGGATCTTACAAGCCCGCCCGATGACAGCGGCATTCGCTCCAAAATTAATGGCAAGCGTAGAAATTAGTGCGGCCTGCGCCTGCGCAGCTATGCTCGTTCGTTACGCTCCACGAGATTTTTGATTGGCGTTTTTAGCATAATGCTATACAATTTTAAATATAGTTGTCAAACAAACTGGAACATGAGATTAACGTCTGTGGTGTGCAATTATTGCTTCAAGATCTAGGCGTTTATGTTTTATGATCTTCATTAGTGAGTACTATGTTTAGTTTATTTTGCGCACTGTATTTATCGAAGTCAGTTTTTGTCTCGTTTTTAAGTGGTCCTGCGAATCGCGGTCATATTTGTCTGGTCTTTTTTGGATAATTACGCTGAGGAGATCAAAACCAAAAAGGAAAACATCTCGAAAATAAAAAAAATCGACGTAGTTACCATTTTATTACCAGTAACATTTATATTCTTTACCGTTCAGTATGTGTCAATTTCATAAATTAAAGGTAAAACTAAAACTTACGTACACAAAAACCAAAAAAAAAAAAATACAGTCGAATTGATAACCTCCTCCTTTTTTTGAAGTCGGTTAAAAATATGACCCCTAAAGTAGGCTTATGTATTTGCCCCCAATTCCTGCAATCGTCACTTACGCTATCAGTTATCATCGATGGCCTCACAAGTAGCGGGTGCCCAATATTGAACTGGTTCCCGACAACCTGTTCAACCACTCACTGCGGATGATTCACAAAACGTTTTTTTTTTTTTGTGGGCAGTAGATCTAAGAAAGGAGAAAGATATTCCATCATGGCGAATAGCTCTAATGTATATTGATACAGTGAATCCGTGTGAATTTATGAGCCAATCGATTTGGCACACAGCCTATTTAATTAAATGTAATAATTCACATCATTCTAAAAATCAATGCACCTTGAGTTGTAGGGATAGTGGTCATATTAGTAGAGCTCCCTGTGAAACGGTCCGGGGAAGTACCTACTATCACCATACCTATCTATGCCGGCCGCCAAACAAAACTGCTGTGACGTGGTGTGTACGTGCCGGCAAATTACAGTAAAATGAGACATTCAAACTTTGTACAGTACGCGTCAGAGAAAACGGACCCCGCCAAGACTTAAAGAATAATCGCTCAAGCGACGGCGGGCGCGTCACGTGACTGGCCCCGAGCAGCTCCCTCCCCGCCGCCCGCGCCGCACCCATCTCTGCCCGAGCATCCACCGGTCCGACTCAAATATTATTTGTATGTTTTTAATAATTAGGTATTGTGGTATTTTTTTCGGCTTCTGGCCGAACCGTATACCAAGAATAACTTACAAAAAGACACTACGTGCCGTATAGGATACGAACCCGCATCACCAGGCGCCAGACGATCATTAAGACAAGACCGTGCCTCATACCAATAGGCTATTGGCTCAGTTAGTAATCTCAACGAAAATTCGAATAGCATTACTCCTTTTATCGAACAAGTTTGATAACGATCTAATCTTCTAGACATTAAGGTTTAAATTTCAACTTCCACCACGTGAGATACACCTACCGTCCACAACCTTGTTTTACAAAATGCAATACGTAACTCTTCAATTAACTAAAAGATAAGGTTGAAATTAGCATAGATTTCTTGTTTGGTTGAATAGATTGTGCTTGATTCCGATTGTTGCACTACCGTCATTTTACTTCAGAAACTTAACTGCTGTATGAACTGTGAGTTAAGGTTGAATTTAGAATACTTCTTCGCCCTATTTACTAAACTGTGATTGAGGGTATAATTATTTTTCAAATCGTTTCGTTTTCGTGCCGATCAGCTTGTGTGTAATGTCTTCGTCGTAAAATTATCCAATTTACGAAGTTTTTGAACAGTTGATTCTATTAACCGATAGTATGGTGCGATTAACAACTTTTTGAAGGCTAAAATAATTGTTGCTCTCTGGGAACAGGAACAAAGCATAAAGAAAATAGCACGAGAAATGTGGGCTTAACGGTAAGATTTACGTTATACACATATATTTATTGTTACAACCATGTTGCATTATTACTTACAAGGTGGATTTTTTATGTATTTCTAATATTATTGTTTTCATTACAGAGAAAAATAGTTCGTAGATGGATACAAAGGTATCAAGCGACGGGTGATGTGAAATGCGATCTCACCCAACTGCTTACACTAATGAATCGGAGCGACACCTTGGGACACACAAAACCTGGGAACTAATTCGAAATAGTGCTGCAAGCTTCAATATGGTTTCGGGCATGAAAAGTCTTCAAGAAGTGATAGACAGTGACTGCCATCCTCTGCGTTATTAATAGACAATTTACTCGGCAGATTGATTGTGTAACTTATCTGATAAAATTGCATTGGAACGTTTGAGCAAGTGTTAATAATTTCCAATATTTGTGGGATCATTATCTCGTAGTTAATCAAAAATAAAAAAACCTTTATTATTATTAATCCAGTTACTCTTGTTTACAAGTAGTCTTGTAATGTGTTAACGATGCACCATCTGACCTCACATACTTTTCTAATGCTGTGTTAAAAGGGTTTTCAGAAATTGTGATAAAAGAGAAAGATGTATATTGCTATACTGTTATAGTTTAGCATGTTGGTTCTTCCTCTGTAATTCACAGGCACAAATGACAACATTTCATTTTTTAACCAGGCTTTTTTCCCCATAAGATCATACAGAGTATAAAAAAATAATGTTTTTACAAGTTTGAATAAATAAATATTGTAGTTATGTTACTAGAAATATCTATAAACGAACCGTTATCTAATGTTAAACGTTCTACACCTCACCCAGGGTATATATTTTGTATTTAGTTAATATTTTAAGTAAATAACCCTAATTTAACACAGATAGAAAACTGTATACTCGTAATAATTGTATATGTGGATTCCTAGAAATGTAAATAATGAAATAAATGAATATTGTTTATGCAAAATGCCTGGGTGTTCTTACAAACCTCATACTTAACATTTGTTTTCTTAAATATGGATGTTTTCTGAAATAAAGTTACGAAAATCACCTAATCAACTATTAAATAACTAAAAAAAAGAAAAAAATAAATCTCATCCGCGGATTTGAACTCGTGACCATCGAATTGCAAAGCCGCAGTCCAGACCACTAGACCAACACGCCATTTACGTTACTTAGCGAAAAACTTAAACGTATGATATCATCATCAAAGGGGGGTCCGGTTTCTTTGAAGCTTACTGTACCTAAGGTCTACAAAATATTTAAAGAACCCACTTGTTATTTAAATAAAAATTTGTACGTTGACAAAGTATGGTTTTTCAATAATCCTTGATTGACCGTGTCATGTCTGCCTTTCTAAGATCTCAGTCAAACTCTTGAATGAATGAATGAGTGAACTTTGCGTACGCATCTAACGGTTTCTTAATATCGTTTGTGGTGACAATTTGGAACGTGTTAAAGTCATTTATCAAATTGTTCTTTTTGCCTGTAATGAGGTTTTAGTAAGTCACAATCATACATCATGCTTATGATCTTTAATGACATAGTCACAATACAATGAATACTAAAGATATAATTGAAATCACGTTTGGCACAGATGAGCTTGAAGGTGTTCAAGATTATTATTTGGGTTATTGGTACATAGTATATACTCGTAATTGTTAGCTTTTAGAATGATAAAGAAGCGAGAAATATCCATTTTTATAGTGGTTCCTCCAAAAGAAAGGACAACACTATGATTCGCAGTGTCATTGGAAGTGCCATTTCAAGACACTACTAGAAAGATTGTATTTTGGCGAAGAAAAAATGTTTGTTGAGTATTAAAATATATTTTTTCAATCTTCACCAATGATCGTTTTATTATTATTCATGTACGATTAATGTGACATTGTGATATCATTTTTATCGGACACTAACACATCAAGGCCCTTTCCGTTTTAATTATAAACATGTGCTATGATAATTCGATAACTTTTTTTTGTTCTAATTATAACTTGCAATATTCAATACTATTTGTATGTTACCGGTCACCGATCTTTACATAACGGAAACTATAAGGAAAACGAAAAAGCACCTAAAATTCTGAAATTCTCAATAAAAATATCGTTGGAACAAATAAGGACGCGGCAATTGCTTGTTAAGCACCTCTTGCGAGATTACTTTCCATATTTATTGTGAGTTTGGTACTCTCACCGGCAGAATCTGCAATGTGGGTCATTATGTCACGTTTCTGCGTTAAATTTTGCTAAAGACCTTGGTTTATTGGCGAGGAATCTCTTCTTAATGTCACATTTGCGTACTGCTGAACATATGACTTCCTAAAGTACCGCTTTGATGAGGCAAGAAATTGCTGAAATCTACCGACAGGACCAAAACGGTGAAGAAAAACAGCGTGAGGAAACCGGCATATTCTATAACCAAAAATTCGAAGACATTTGACATCCGCCAACCCGCACTGGGCCCGCGTGGTAGATTATGGCCACCACTACTCCCTGTGGACTACTCCTAGTGGCAACATTATAGGCTAATTATGCTTATGGCACTGACGGGATTGTTGACAATATTTAGAAAGTCAAGGGAAGGCGGGTGCTATGATAAGTAGGCCGCAAGCCCAGTATTGCTAGTTGGACCGTGTCTGTGCTGGCCCATCTTCTGACCACCTGTTCAAGATCAAACATCAATCATCAGATATGAAACTTAACTGAACTGAAGAGGTAGGCTTCTAAAAATAGTTTTTTAATCCTTACATTTGTACGGCACTTGCGTGCTGGAATGACCGCTGGATTGCTCGTCCGCATCTCTCTCAGAGCCCCATCTAAGCCTGAGGCCTAAACACAAGTAATCTGTAGTCTGAGTCCCAGCTATGAGTGCTCACATAGGCTGGTTACACAGGGTTATTTTGAATTGGCTAGCTAAACTCCGCAGACGCGATGGATATCGATATCTAAACACGATAAAAAAAAAAGTGTTTTTATTTGCCAGGTCATCGACCGCAATTATTGTAGTCACTTGAAATATCAGTTTTTTTTTTGTGTAAACTTCACAGACGTGATAGGCTTAAAATGATAAAACATAAGAAAACACATTTTCTCAGCTAATACTTCTGGTAACAACACTCGGACAACAACAGCGGTCGATGATCTCAAAAAAAAACCGGTCAAGTGTGAGTCGGACTCGCGCAGCGATGGCTCCGTACAAATTTGTAGGTATTTAAATAGTTTTCAAATATATTTTTTCGTAAGGTAACTACGGTTTTCGGACCTTTTCCTTTCCATGTGCTGGATGACATTGCTTTTTGCCAAACCTGGTTCTAGTTCAACGGAAAGTACCCTGTAGGTTTTGATTTCGGAACATAAACGCAGGTATCTTTTGATTGCGTTGACTTAGAAGTTTGATTTTTCACTTGCTTGACGCGATTGCAGCCCTGATTATTCACGCGTTCCTGAGAAAAAGGGTTTTGTCTGAAGGACAGACAAACGGCAACAACAACGAAGTGACCTCATAAGGGTTCCGTTTTTCCTTTTGAGGTACGGAACCCTAAAGACTTCAAATCTTATTTTTTTTTTATTTCATCGTGTTTAGATATTGATACCGATCGCGTCTGCGTAGTTGAGCTATCCAATTTAAAATAACCCTGTGTGTATCCGCGGGAAAACCCGTGCTGTAAAATTAATATGTGCTACAAGTAAATTGCATGGAAATGATAACAAAGTAATGGTGGGGTCCACACGATACAGACTTTCATACAGACTTCTATAGAATTTTGTCTGTGCGACTTTTTATCACACCGACATTTGTCTGTACTGCTTAGTTGCACAGACAAAATTCTATAGAGGTCTGTATGAAAGTCTGTAGTCTGTATGAAAGTCTGTATCGTGTGGACCCACCATAACTGGTAATAAAACTATTTAATAGGTTTTCCCATTAATGGCGATAGTTTACTAATTGTAACATGTTACAAGGTGTCTTGAAATGTCGTTAAAGTTTGATTGATGATGATTTGCAAAAGCGATAATGTAGTTGGTGATTGTTATCACGCGGACGCTGCTAGCTACTGGAAACTTGTAGGAGAAACTTCGAACCTAATTTACACGGCTACTGCTTTCGTTTAGAACATCAGCTATGTTACTCGTATCAGTGAAAAGTGAGTCTATTTATTTTTCATAGACACCTTGGAGTAGCAAAGAATCGTAGCAGGTGGCGTTCTGTAGTTTCTACCTACCCCCTTGGGAAGAAGGCGTTAGTTTATGTATGTTGAGGAGACATTTGGGTGTGAATAGGAAATTATTGGATGGCTTAGCTTGGATTGGCTTTACGCGCAATCAATTTTCCTACATAATAATGTAGGAAAATTGGTTGCGCTTCTTCCATAGATATTAGGCGTTATAATTTTAACCATCTCCTTTTTGGGTTTGCCGGAATTGGGAAAATGAGTGACCGGATTTACTGGAGTTAACAATACACAGACACTGACACTCGGAAAGCTGCCATGCTAAAATGGAATCGGGCCGGACACCGCCGCATGTCAGGCGATCAATGGGCCAAACTCACGACCCAATGGGTCCCTTTTAATGGCAACTGAGATCGCGGCAGGCCCAGACGGAGATAGCAGGATGAGATGAACTCCTTCAACACGAATTGGTCCTCAGCAGCTTTATGTTGATAGAAGTTGAAAGAGAGTAGGGAGGCTTTTGTCCTGCAGGTGGATGACTCAGACGTTTAAAAACAATCATTGGAGTAGTTAAGTTTGGTCCTTTAAAATAATGTGGTCCTTATAAGAATAAGTAAAGAATAAGTAAAAAGAATAAGTAAAGAATAGATAAAGGCATTCAAAAAAGCTTGAAAGAAAATGTTACTCAGAATTCGAATTACTACGGAACTCATAATATACAGGGTGGCCAATATATCGGTGCGCAACCTGTTACAGTTTTTTATTTAATAAGTACAGCATGTCGATTTTGTAAAAATCTCACCGTGAAAACTTGCGTGGAGTGAGCTGTCAGTGTCATCCCACTGATGCTAGGGATTGACCAAGAAAAAATTTACTATCATAATTAAGATTTTAATAATATTTTTTTTATGCTAATTCTATTGATCATTTTATATAATTTCAAAGCTAGTATTTGAGTTGCCAAAAATATCGCTATTTAAGGACTAGTCAAGGAAAAAATAGAAAAAAAGATTGAGATTTATCTATTTTATTTTCAAACCCCACAAAATAGTAATTTTTTGCCAAACAAAAATTATATAAAATAATCAATAGAATTAGCATAAAAATCTCGATTATGACTATAAATGTATGCTTGAACAGCCCCTACTATCAGGTGGGATGACACTGACAGCTCACTCCACGCTCACTTCACCTAAGTTTTCACGGTGAGATGGTTACAGAATCGCACTGCTGAATCCATTGTAACAGGTTGCGCGTCTATGTCCCGGACATCCTGTAGTCCAGCAGCGTGCTTGCATGGTCTTTTAACTTCGGTGCAGATGATGATATGTAGGTACAGAAAAATATAGCTGGAGCTGTGGTTGGTTGTGGCAGTCAACGCTAATATTTTCTCATTGTTAGTCTTATTTCTTTTTAGTATATTCATGTATTTACGTATATTTATTTGTGCTTATATTTATATGTAATCAGATTTATATTATAGTTGTAGTTTGAATAGGTTTATGCGTATCTTTATAATATTTAAAATATTTATTTCTCAATTTTCATAATTGCACCTGTAGTACTGTTTGTCTCTGCATCACCCAAAGGTTGACTGGTAGAAAATGCCTAGGGCCTTAAGTCCGCCTCTGACATTTATGTGCTTGAAGTATTAAATAAATATATCGTGTCTTTAAGATAAGGTGGATACTTCAACTATGTGAAATATAAAGGTTCTGTATTGATGCCGTCGACTGTAAAAGATAAGAAAACTTTGGAAAGCGAACTGTACTGAGATTGAAAAGTCGATAAGTTTTTATTGTTAATTAACTTTCGCCTTTTCATTTAGTAGTATTAACGATGTAATTAACGTCGATATGTTTTATCATCGATTAAGTAACGATAGTTGTAATTTTATCGATCAATCAATCGGTTTATCGGAATCTATAAAAATATCATCAGTATTTATCAGGTGTTCAATATACAGCATGTTTTTTTTACCGTCTCCAAATTTTTACAGGATTCTACCCTTGAATATGAACAACATTCATTATGGAACCAACTCTGAGATCACGAAAATAAAATCAGCTGTTTCATACATTTTGGTCAACTAGGTATTGAACTTTTCTATTAAACAGCTGATTTTGATTTTGTGATTTCAGAGCTAGTCCCATAGTGAAAGTTGTTCATAGTCATGAGTAGAACACCCTAAAAAAAATTAGAACTGTAAAAAAAAAACAGCCAGTATATACGTTCCCTTATACAACGTGTAACGTTAAATGCGCAAAACCTGAAAATAGTTTGATCAGAATAACGAGCAGAATTAATTGAACCACTTTTTAATATAGGTCACATTTTTCAAAAAATCATCATTAAAACGTTGCCGTGTCTATTTATTAATAGCTCAAGCAAGCCAATGTCAGCGCGGCGCAGCGGCCCGGTGACGACTCTTCACTCGGTAAAGCGTCGTCGCAGACGCAAGAGACGATCAGAATGGCCAGTAAAACTAAAACAGCACATAAAACCTATACAATTTTTTTAATGACTTATTTTCTCTGTGAAATAGGTCAATTGAATTAAAAATCTGTTGGAGTGTCTGAGGTTTTGCACATTTAACGTTACACGTTGTATATTGGTCGATTTTAAATTAATAATTATGTAACATACTGAGTTTCTGCAAAGTCTACTGACATAAGTTTAAGTACCTAACTACTGTAGACCCAATAAGAGGGTTATGAGTTTTATACTTGAGATCTGAAACGCAGGCATTTCATCACCACTACTTTTATTATTTTTGGCCCATAGGTATGAACTTCTTCTTGTTCGTCGTACCAATGATTTCATTTATACCTGTATTTTAAATGAACTTCGCCAGGATTCCATCTTCTCGAGAGCGTTAGCGTTGGCCTCGCCAAGATATTCCGTAGTGCGGGTATTTTATACAGAGAGCACGACAATCTGAGGCATCTTCTGCAGTGTGCACTTAATCAATAACTAGTAGGTACAGACGCCAGCACATCAAGCTACTACAATCTGTCAGATTTCTTTAATAGATTTTCAACTTTATCGCTACAGCATAAGGTTCAAAGTTGATTGGGAAAATCTGACAGTTTCGGGTAGCTTGATGTGCTGGCGTCTGTACCTAGTACTTCGAGAGCAGTGTTAGCCCAGTGGTATCGGCCCCGACTTACGAGTTGTAGGTCGTGAGTTCGAACCCCGGCAGACACTTTGTGTATTTAATTTCATCACCACAGCTCTCAAAACGGCGAAGGAAAACATCGTGAGGAAACCGAGTGTTAGAAACAAAAAATCGAAGACATGTGACATCCGCCAACCCGCACTGGGCCCGCGTGGTGGATTATGGCCCACTCCCTCTCACAGAGGAGGCCTGTGTCCCAGCAGGGGGAACGTTGTAGGCTGATATATGTATGTATTTATGGTACAGACGCCAGCACATCAAGCTACTACAATCTGTCAAATTTCTTCAATAGATTTTCAACTTTATCGCCAAAGTATTAGGTCCAAAGTTGATTGGGAAAATTAGACAGTTTCGGGTAGCTTGATGTGCTGGCGTCTGTACCTAGGACAGGACTACATCAAAACAAGAGAGTACAATAGTTATCAGTGTACATTTCAAACGTAAATACGGAAAACAGATGCCCTTTCCATCACAGTACAATTACAACGAAGTATGAATAGTTTCCGTAACTAATAAATAGAGATAATTTCGCGCACATGTTCAATGATAGTCGGATTGACACACTTATGAGTCATTCTAACAACTTTGTCACACAATCGGTGTCAATATACTTTGGTGCGCGCACGCATTGATGGATACCTACCACGGTTTTATTTCTCAGAACATCAAATAGACTTTTTGGAAAAAAGGTTGACATCAAAAATATACACCTTTATTTATTTATTTATGTATTAAAACTTTATGCATAAGTAAAAAAAGTACTGTACAAAGGCGGACTTAATGCTTGAGGCATTTTCTACCAGTCAACCTTAGGGTGATGCAGAGAACCTCGTCGTTTTTTTCTTCGGTTTATAAAATGAACATGTGCCGTCTATTACTTATTTATCATATTTTGTGGTTTTTTAATTTCATTCAAGAAACCCTTTCCTTCAGGAAAGACAGTTCTTTTAAATTGTTTAACCCTTAAATGCATAGTGTTGTATATTTCCAACAACCAATCCAATGCCATATTTTCGTTTCCACAGAGCACGGGGATTCTCCAATTGTTAGAAATATTCAACTCATTTTGTTCACAGTAGATTCGTTCTGATTACATAAAGATGTCAATTTCCACCAGGCCATTTAAAAAATAAAAAATAAAAAGTATTTTTATGAATATATTTTTTTGAGCTAATGTTACGTCCAAATAAATTTAATTTGCTTAAAAAGGTAAAATCATGCATTTAAGGGTTAAAATATAAAATGACTTATGAATTATATAAAACAAGTCTTAATCTCATGAAACACTTCATATGCACTTGTATGAAGCACATGAAGTCATTCAATAAACAATATTTACCAACAATAATTTCACGTGAAAAGCGCATGAGTTTTCCTTTCATAGTACAGTCAGCAGTCACAATTCGGTGCGTCCCCAGGCCTTGTGCATTTCCTCTGCTTTGTCACGCCATGCGTACTACCAATTGCAGTATTTTGCATACGCTGCAGACCGAGGTATGCTATCACACCCCATGTACATAATTGTAAACAGGTATGCTATGTATGTCAATAAGTTACATGACAGTCGTTTTCTTTGTCTTTATTTATGATTTATTTATTGTAGAATTTCCCGTAGTATCCAGTAACTGGGTTGTGGAGGGCAGACAGGCAATCGCTCCATGTGAAATACGGGTATTCAGCTGCATCCGGTTAGACTGGAAACTGACCCCAACATAGTTGGGAAAAGACTAGGCAGATGATGATCGTATAATTTCCCACTACTGGGCAAAAGCCATCCCCAAATCTTTTCAAATCTTTCTTGCGCCTACTCTAAACAACTTTGATCTAAAATTCTTTTACATATTTCACATTCATTTTTTACATTTCTGATGGAATGTAGCTTTACTATTTCACGGTCACTTACTACTTTAGGTATTCTTCTTAGCGTTTCGATGGCAGTCTATAGGTATACAGTCAGCCCAGAATTTGGCACCTTCAATAGCGTCCATCGACTCCTGTAGCGTGCAGACAATAGGACACGCGCTGGCTGGAAACGATATTAAGTGCCTCATTAACTTGGCATAGGAATAAGAAATAATGCAAGATAAAAATGCAAATATCTTTTATTTTTATCGAAAAATATTTAAATAAATTAATGATGACATGCATCTCTATATTTGCGGATATCCCCTTCGCTTCTCATCTTCTAAATGCGCAAACATATAAGGAAAGTGCTTACACAAATACAAACATACCTGCCACATTCACCGATTGTTTCTGATCAAAGAATGACTGAGCACAATAAAACAACTCGATACTCTGACATTGAAACAAGTGAAATTCTAAACCTCCTCACGATGTGTCAATAACTATTCGTATACTGATACAAAACAACGGTGCACAGAGTAAGATAATTCAGAAGACCCATGGGGAACTAATCCGATATCCAGTGATATAGAACTGTGTATAGCTGGTTTCAATTTGTGACTCCAGTAACTACATTTTTTGTTCAAGGATAGTGCAGTGAATCTGTGGTTTTTCTGCTTCCTCGTACAATTTCTGTATTGCTTGAGGGTTTACCTTCCTACGAAATATCTTCCTGTCAACTGGCACGCTATCATTGACTCGCATACTCTTGCATATCACACACATTACACTTTCATATCATTCGTAACAGTCCATCCATCTTTTCGGCCTCCCTCTCCCCCTCCATCCATCAACATTTATATTCATTACTCTTTTAGTTATATGCGTTTCCTTCCTCCTCATCACAAACCCATACAAACCGATTTCTCTCCAACTTTTCTGTCACTGATCATTGAAAATTTCCAGGAGCTTGAAAATGTTGCACTCATGCCTAAGTCTGCTTCTCAGACCTCCCCAACCCTCAACACAAAATGGGGAGTTCGTAGTCATCGTACTATTTAGGAAGCAGTTTGTTGACCGCAAAGCCTTCTAATTAGCTCGTGGGCCTTCTGTACAATGTATCTTACTCCGTGACAAGTCTGTCCATCCACGAAAACGAACTCAATCACTTTCATCTCAGCTTTTTGTGAACCACGTAATGAACGACACAAAAAGATTTTGCATCTATGTGGTACATCTTTTTTGCTGTCAAATAAATTTGGGCATCTTGAAAAAGTTTTGGTAAAGTGGGTGTACCAAAAGCTATATTTATAAACAAGACGTTTCATCAGCAGTTTAGCTCTCTGTCTATATGCTGCTTGCTTTGTTTTTCATAGCAAAAACCTTTCGTTCTACTGTGAATTGCCCTGATTTTTTAAACATTTTGATTTCGATCTCACCTGGTGGAAATATATGGATGAGGTCTACGATGGGATGGGTTATAACTATGTGGAAGGGAACACAGACGCTGGCAGACGACTGCACTGTACCGAACTGATAACTGAATACAAACACACTGTGTTGATCTGATATCTCTACTCAGGTTTTAAGTGATGGTCCACTTTTAGTTCATTTTGATTTTTGTTCTATATAACCTGATACCAAAAACCTATTAAGGCAGAAGGTATACATGCTTGCTACAATATAGCAACAAACTATCTCTTATCTTTCACTGGTACTGGACGACATACCTAATACAACTAGTTTTCACTTCGACCTGTTGTCTGTACGCCATTAATCAGAGCGTCGAACAAAAACATTCGTTTTATTAAACATCATTATACATCAATTTATTAACAAAGTTGCGCTTACTTAGTTTTAAATCGTATTAAAGCTCAATTTAACGTGATTGCCCATTGTTAGGCTGTATGTAGCTATTCTTCTGGTGTGATTAATATTCTTTGGTTATGTTCTTCCGGACCATATTTTCCAATTTGTAACTATTATGCCAGAGTTATGAATTGTCCTTTTTGTAACGTTTTTTGCGATGTGTAATGTTGATGAGGAATAATAGGAACGAAAGTGAAGGCTTTTATGTGTAGTGTGTTGATCTCATTAGTGACTCATTTTGATGTGAGGTTATTGCACCGTTACTATTTCGATAATTCATTTATTTTACGTTACGCTTTTGTAAAACTATCACACTGGTCCTTCAACCCGAGATGATTGACAAATGTGTTTTTTCTATCTGAATATTGTCTGAAAGTGGTTAGATGTTCTAACAACTGATATAATAACAGCCAACTCGAACGATCCCAGTCAGTCTGGAAAAGATGCAAGCCTGACGCTCAATTTCATCATTGCTACAGCAGGTTGGTCCAAGTATCGCCAAGGCGCTGTAACTAGCGTTGAAAAAAGCAGGGAATTCCCGTTTATTTCCAATACCGTTTGTTTATTTTTTTTTCAATGTTTCATTCTGTAGTTTCAAGAAAATTTGCCAGTATTATATTTCATGTGTTTTTTTTTTTTAATATAACCGAAAAATATGAAAGAATCGGGAAACTTTTTTTTTTCAATCCGTAAATTTAACTTAGGATTTTCTATGCTTTAACTCCGCCCCCCTGTTGTGCATCTAGTATTCTAGCTGTCAGTTGTATAAATAGTTTTATCAATTTAAGTGCTAGTTCCGGGAATGAAACATTGAAAAAAACAACGGAATTGGAAAGAAACGGGAATTTTCCCTGCTTTTTTCAACGCTAGCTGTAACCACACTAAACCCAAGGAAAATCCTTTGATTTGACTAATTTAGACAGTTAACTGTTTAAATTAGTCAAATCCCACTAAGGACTGGCCAGCCGTAGAGCAACTCAGCCAACAACATCATTTCTTTCTACAAAAAAAGTCGTGCCACACGAAAGCTTCGAACCATGATGTTATTTTTAAATATTTATAAAAAACTCAAATTGTTTTGAAAGTTCAACATTTATTTAGTAAATGCTACAATTTCACCGGTAGGTAGGTACTTTACTTTCGATTGTTTAGTATGTTATTGGTCAATTTGGACATTACACACGCGATAAGTTTGTTCACTATAAACTTAAGTGATAAAATTATTTACAACCTCTCTCCAAAAGTAATTGCTGTTTACTTTGAGTTTCTTGTTTGCTTACTGTTAAATGTCTTTATTGGAAATCGAGCTAATAGACTACTTTTACCTAAGATGGCTGTGGACCGTGGTAGAATATTGCTTGCTATAGATTTTATTATACAAAAAAGACGTTACAGGTATAGTAAATTCATTTACTATGTATGCTGATTCTGTTGTTCACAAACTAAGCTAAGTTTAAGGTCAGTGCATCTTTTTCTTTCTATTTCATTAAGAAAAGGACAGAAGATAAATATTAGTTTAGTCCTGTCAAATTAGTCAGCGCCTGACGTAAATCGACGTAATTTTAGTAGGAAACTTTTTAATCACGTCTAAACTTGTATGGAGTAGTGTCAGACGCTGATTAATTTGACAGGACTAAACTTAAATTTATCTTCTGTCGTTTTCTTAATGAAATAGAAAGAAAATGATGCACTGAACTTAAATTTAGTTTAGTTTGTGAATGAGGGAATCGGCACCATTGTTTCGTTAAATTAATCAATTCTTTTATTTTCTCTCATTGACATTAAAACATAATTTATCTTAACTATGCTGACTCATACACAAAACGCACAAGAAAAATGGCTGATGATGAACGAAATTGATTTACCACTGCAATTGCATGCCAAAAATAAACTATCAAAGAAAGTGACATTAATTTGTCATTCTTTCTCCAAACTTCATTCACTAGTCTACAATAGTGAGATAACACGTCATTGTACGCAAACCGAATCTTATTACAGCACTCGAAAGTTTGTAATTATCACTGCCAATCCCATTTAATAAACTAACACCAACTTATCTTTACCGTCCTTCAAAATTCTACCTCCACCTTCTTCAGCAACATTCTGTTTCGTAACGGCAAATAGAAGTTGGTAATCAAATGCTTTATTAACGCCAATGAAAGCATAATACGTAACGTTACGAATTCGCATCGAGAATACAACTTTCTTCGTACTATTGTAGCTAGAGATAATTAATACAGTCCAGCCTCCGGGCCAGTCGGGATAAGTGTTGATAGAATATCACTTGCTTTCATCTTCCATTGTGCTAACATTGGGCGCCTTTGTGTCTAGGTTTCACTATTATTTGGATATATCCTGAGGTATGCAGCATAAATGTCAACTGACAGCATTACGATAATAGTATTTTCAATAGGTGTTTAGCTGAATCGATATAATACTTCGATTTCACTTCCTTTGTCGTTCAAGAAGACTGTAATGTTCTAAGTCTAATACATGGCCGTCTAAACAGAAGATGCTTAGAATAGCTGATTGTACAAAACAACTCACTATTGTAACGATTGGATTACATTCACGGTAATTGTTCTGCTTGGACAAGTTTACTACGAATTGAATAAAGGGGTCGTCGATGATAATATACATACTTGCATTGTTAATGAAATACATAGTATTCATATTTTAAGCAAATCAGACCCTATAAACAAACCAAAAAAATAGCCTGAATGGCAACAAAGACGTTAATTACAACGAACAAACTTTCAATTAGCCAAATAAAGGTAGCAATAACTAAAACAAAAATATCAACGCAATTAATACCTTGTGCGATGTCCGCAGTCGTAAAAATGTCATACTTATATGGCAAGACATCCATTAAGCAGTTGAACAGACAACGCTAATAGTGTCGATTATAATCGGACACAAAGCGAGCATTAGAATGAAGACAATCCAATCTGTTCGTGTCCTCCTACGCGCACTCTTACGCATTATGTGGCGGAAATTCCGACATCTGAAGCTCATAACTTCTCCCTGATTTGGAAAAAGCAAGAGTTCATCTGACAGCAGTTTAAAGTGTCCACTTTCGGACCTAATAAATGGTCTTAGAATTTAGTTCAGTGGTAGGTACTTCGGATATATGCAGTTCACTACACTACACTTTGAAGTCTGAAACCTTATTGAATTAAATCAACAGCTGAAGGAAATTGGCAATCAAAACTTGATGTTAACCTACGAAACCTTATGATACTCTTACATTAGTCAATGTTGAATCTCTCAAACTTATCGTATAAGACCCTTCGTTCTCAGTACACCTATTACAACTAATTCAATATTCGTATTACCCAACGTTGTGTGAAAACGGTGCAATTTTCGCGTAACTCACATACAAGTAGAAAGGCGTTGACACGCGATCGAGCCATCTTTTACCTAATTCATCAATTTGCCTTGTAACAGCATCATTTTGCGTCATTACGATTTCGTAAGTAACTGACGTAGATGACGATGAATTAGAGGAACATATGGATTGAACTTTTAAAGTAGGAAGTGCTACACTAGTCAGTTGCTTACGTTTCTGTCTGAAATGTTATACATTGATGTCTACTGCTCACCGAGTTACAAACGTCGAGACACGAAGGTGTACGAAGGTTTTCAATATTGGAAAGCGTATCATGGAACTTAAATGGAGTTGGACAGTACATCTGGCATAGCGCAGTGATGGCAGTTAAAGTAAAGTTGTGAAAGAGTGGCCAAAAACTGAAAGATGAGATGCCGGTCGTCCGGCGGCTAGATGGACAGACGACATTGTTGCCATTGCGGGCAAATCCTGGATGAAACTGACACAGGAGCGTAAGGATTGACACAAGAAAAGAAAGGCCTATACCTAGCATTGGGTGAAGTCGGGCTGTGGATAGTGATGATCTGCAATGTTATACATGGATATCCACTGCCCACCATTTGCTTTGCGAAGGAATTAAGTTTCGAGGTTCAAAAATCAATTTTGTCAAGCAAACCAAAATCACTATTGGCGTTGCCGGAAGTTTGCGTTGGATTTATAGCTCACCCAACTGATATCATAGTCTCTTCGCCTCCTAAGCGAACAGAATAGTAACAGGAATGCTCCCTTTTTACAAGCTTTCATTTAACTTGTTTGGCTATTGCCATATCCAGCAGGTCACTACTATGTTTGACTGATGATGATGATATAACAATCGTTATAAAACAAACAAATTATTTTAACTTCATTGCCTCCAATTATAACATCTGACAAATTTACATGTAAGTGGGCGCCATACGATACCATATCAGTCCAGTTGTTCATCCCACAATGAAACTCAGATGATTTTCACCACATATACTAAGGTTAGAAATCAAAAGTCCACTTTCGCTATCGGTTCGGCGTTAATTAATACAAAATAAAGCAGTCTCCAGCCAATTGGACAATAGAAATGTATATGTTGAATTTTAATTTGGTTTGATGAGCCGTTTCACAGGTTTGAAAGCGATTTCATGATCGTTAACTTTATTTGTTTTGTCTAGACAGTTTCACATTTTAAATGTCTTTTAATTAGCCTATGCCTAATTTGCTATTGATTTATTCTTCAGGTGGTAATCTTCCGCTGTGAATAGGCGTAAGACTACATGCAGAAATGAGTATTTTAGTAGAATTTACAATTTTATACAGTCCATATTATCGAATAGCTTTTGCTATCCTCCATTGTTATTTTTCGGACGTTACTGCAAATGTCAATGAAGTGCAGATGAATTCCAAAAGCGATACTCCTGAAGTGTTCCACTACTGAATTTCTTTTAATTCTATTGCCCTTGTAAGACCTTGTACTGTATCAATGTTGTGTTCTACCACCATGCAAAAACAAAATGTAATACTTTCTTCCCTCTTAATAAACCTATCTATCATCATTGTATCACAATATATAAAATCATGTCTGGGAACAAAGCCATAGCTGAGCATAATATTATCAGTAAAATTTTAAATTATGACGCCATAGTTCATAATGCAGACTCTCAGGTTCATTAATATTAGTTGTTTTAAAGCTTCGTTGAGGATTTATGTGAGAAGAAAGTGTTGAAATATACAAAGGAAGCTATATCGAAGCAAGCACTTATTTGAATCGAGAACATGGAGTATCTTTTCTGATACACCTGTGGTTTATTAAATCTAATTTCCTTATCAAATAATTTAGACTTTTAGATTCATTTATAGACTGTCTTATGTTTATAGGAACTAATTAATTACCTAAGTGGCTGACTGTGAAACTTATTTATTGCTTTAAGTCTGGTTATTAGGAGCTGAAGCTTTTACTTTTTAAATCGAGGAAATCGATAATTGAATGGATTCCGTGGGAAGCGGTCTAAGTGTTCAAGGATAATTTCTAATTAGAAATATCAAATGCAAATGACATTACATTAGATCTTGGTCCGCTTATCGCCAACGTAACGTGAAATAACCGGAACAGCGTCCAACACAGTCCATTTACGCGAAAAAACTAAATAATGTCCCCCACTGTTGTCATATCTGCTGTTATTCCTTACAAAATCATCTCGGACACATCGACGGGTGTCTTCGATTGACCCCTTATGTCATGGATCCGAATTGTTTGCACAACAACCGCACTATCCGCTGTTCCTTATTGCAATAACATTGCAACGATATTTTGGTTCTCTACAGATATTGTTCGTTTTGTTACGACATTGGAATTCCGTTTTAAAGATGTCAACTTTAAGTAGGTTTTCGGTTATTGCAGTTTTGGTCCAGATGAGTTTGTAAGTCAGTAGGACGATTCAATTATTTCACAACTTCCTTATGTCATGTATCTTTAACTCAAGCTTTCTCGGTAGTCAAATTGACATCAAATCTAGTAAAGCACTCTCAAATAGCTCTCTTCTGCCATATTTAGAGTTTAAAGTCAGACTTTCATAGTGGATATCTGGTTATTTCCTAGAATTGAAATGTTTTCCAAACTCGAATAGAAAGCATTTATTTCAATTAAACAATTTACAGGCACTTTTGAATAGTCAGAGAGTCGGTCATTTAGTCAGAAAGTTGAAGCTACCGGTCGATTCTGTAAAAATCTCACCGTGAAATCATAAGCGAAGTGAGCTTGAAGTGAGCAGTGCCAATAGTGTTAATCCCGAATGACAACTCACTCCACGCTCACTTCACCCAAGTTTTCACGATGAGATGGTTACAGAATCGCACGGCTAGTTGTCCATTCCAAAACGTAGATCTCTGTGAAGAAGAACGGGCAAGAAAGTACAACGACATTCTTCCTTACTTTCTTAACATCTTTTTTATCATCATAAACATTTACATCAATAATGTCAACACAAAAGGTTCGTTATACATTTAACTCCAATTTGTTTTGACATACCTTCATATAATAACACGTGTAAGCCATTATGTGTCCATTGTTTGGTCGCTGTCACTCAGCCATGACTGGTGCTTCCTTCCGTCCTGAAGGGTGTAGCTGTAATTTAATTATGTTCGTTTGATACTTTATGTTTACTCTTAGTAAATGTACTTTGTATTGCTATATATATCAATAGTTCTTTAATGTTAATTTACTTATCAAACAGGTAATCTTTGACTATGTTTATCCTTAATTTAGGATCATCAATAGTTCCTATAATTATGTTAGTCGAGAACAGTTTATGTATTGTTTTAATGCCGATGTACAATATGGAGGCATCAATATGACAATAAATGAAAACACTGGCATATGAGTGTTTGGAAACTATCAAATAAATCCTAACATCGAAATTAAAAAAGTGATATCAAATAAACAAAAACCAAATACGGCCGACTATGGGATTAGCCGATCTTTGATTAGTTATGAAGTATATCAGTTTTGAAGAGTGACTAAACTGTTGGATCTATTTAGTTACATTTTTATTAAGACTTAGAACGTCATTATTTTATTTTTTATTTTTATTTTTATTCAAGAGGAACAACAAACAGCCACAATATAAAACATAGAAATAAGAAATACACAAAACATGTAGACGATATTGCAGCCCACAACGCTGTTCACAGATTATCGATAAGATATACAGTGAAAATAATAATCGCTAGGGTTACTAATACAATTTTTTTTTATTTATACTTATTAAATTAACTTATGTGTTTAAGAGTTATATAATATAATGTACGTAATGAATAATGTTATGATACTCAAGAAATGGCACAAAAAGATAAATATAGATATAGAACAACATTCAAGAAAGCTCCTTAAGTATAAGACTCTTGAACCTATAGGGAGGACATGCAAAAATGTCGCAAAAATGTCATTAGATATACAAACTTTAAATTATTGTTGTATGGTCGTCTCCACCTTGTATAGTTTGTTGTATAGGCACACAGAGGATTAGTCTTGGCCTCGGTTTAGCTGTTGGAAAATTATTGCAGTAATATTCTTACTACACGATCTATTTTATGGTCCACATTTGTATGTTAGCTCATTTCAATGGCTGTTGTTTCTTCAACTCGTAATAATGCTTCATCAACATTTGCATATTATATATCGTCATGCTGTGCTCTTGAGATGCCTTCCATTTCATTTCAAGCAAGCGCGCATAGATTACTCTGTTCACCTTAATTACTTTTATCTAACTTTTTGTAACGATTAGAAACAAAATCACTGAGAAAGTAATTCACGAAAGCGTATTTGCATCGCAATTATGACGTAGGAATTCAAAAAGTTTCCAGGGAAAGACGAAAGATTCATGTTTCGATAAGAGAGTACTTAAAATTAATATTATGATCTCACCTTTCCCTTATATACATTGTTGCACAACAGTGTCCGTGAGAAGTTAAATAATGAGACATTGTGGATTTGACGCAGTCACCGCTCTAAGCACAGAATATTTTGGAGTTGGTTTAGCAGATAGATATCGTCTACAATTTTGGTGGAAATGGGGCTTAAAGCCTTTGCCTTTTACTTGTAATACTAAGGGTTATTTCTTAGTAATAGTGCGGAGTTTGGAAGTTGGCGGTGTGATGCGTCAGAAAGCACGTTAGTCGGTTGGTCCTGCGTTTGATCTCTCTTCAGTCGTGTCGGATTGCGGGCCGTCCCATCGGACTATAAGAGTGAGGGAAAATACAGTGCATCTGTGTTTGCGCACACACTTGGACCCTATAATGTCTCCCGTGCCGAAGGCTAGACTCCGTTGATCTTGGCCGCTATGACCGAAATACGGTCCAGATGACTATTATTATTATTATTACTAAGGGTCATAGATTTTACGTGGTTGGGAACAGCATTCTGAAATTTAATACGTTCAAATAATGTCTTACTGTCATTAGTAATTATCACTCAAGCGTAACGATTATGCAATTATCGCGTAATATTGTTGCTTTATAAGTTCGAAATTGTTTAATTCAGTCCTTATGATATTCATTTCGTTGCTTGCATTCTTCGCATTACGAAACCCTTACGACACTGTTACTATATCCCTTTCATAAAAATAAAAGACTTCATCAATTTCTAATAATAAACTATCAATTCGTATTGTCATCGGTGCACGCACTGTTTTCGCCGGCCGCGCATTGTTTACTAACAAAAGATCTAATATGATATTGAATAACAACGACAGTTGCATTTAGTTACGTCATTGGCGCCGTCGCGGTTTGAAAATTGGAGCTTCGTAGGCAAATGCTATTAGGTAATCTATTGCTACTGAATGAGTGCATAAGTTTTCCATTACGCTTCATTTGCTTGTATTTGTAGGTGAAAATGGTAGACAATTGTAATAATACATCTCACATTACGGCTATGTGAAAACTATTCTGACACTTCCTTCTTACTTGGTAAGTAACTTGTATTTATTCTTTCTACAAAACGGACTATAACAGACAAATAAGGATTTAACAAAAAAAAAAAAAAACATGATAGATCACAGTTTGATTGGATGCCTACACTAAGCTAAAAACGTTAAAAGCTAGAAAAACGTACCAACTAGATCAAACTATTTTTGTAACCTCAAAAGCTCTATTACAATTCCATTCAGTGACTTTCACACGACACAAACTAAATTTACTCTCGTATCACACGTCAGAGGCACAGACAATACCGTCATATTCCCATACACATCGTGAAAGCTATTCAATTACCGGGGTGTCGTGGTGTCAGCGATGCGAAGCCCGATGGTACTGGCTGGGATGGAGTTCTTTAATATTACAAAATGTTTAGCGTCCCTGGACTGGGATTTGAGGTTATGTAAGTTTGAGGTTCAATATTTAAATTGTTGATGTAGGACAAAACAGTGTATCAATATGAGATATATTTTCTTTTATAACTGTTACATTGAGTAGAGAAGATACTGCGGGGTGATTGAGTAACACATCATCATTAGGAATGGCTTTCAATTTTGACAGATCAACAACATTCATTGCGCTGTTTACGTTGCTGAGCAGACAAATTTTTCGAACATTTGAAGCAATGGATTAGCAATATCCTTTAAACTGATTTAAAACATGATTGATAATGTGTTACGCAATTAGGTTGCTGGTATAAATAAAATCAAAGAACTAACCAAAAAACAAGACTGCAAGAGATGAACCAAGAGGTCTCAACTTCAATCCAGTTATCAAACTGTTATTGTTGCTAATGTATTTGTACTTTTGTCTAGTTTGTTCAGTGTAGGGGTAGAATACCAAGCTTTTTAGACCATGGACAGGCAAAACTAGGTCAATAATATAGGTAAGGCAACCATAATTGAAACTATCTTATCTTGATATACTTAGGAATAAATATGACTGAATCTCGAACTCAAACTTGACACGGTCGTTATTCTAGTTCCATTAAAATATCTAACAATGGAAGAAAATAAATGTTCAATCAGTTTTTACTTATTGCAATATCTTGTTAATTTAAATAGTATTAGAATTCTTTAAAGTTGGCTGATCCATATCCAAGCATCCATTGTTTTTCTCCGAAACTTTGATTTTCTAAACGTCAATGTATGTACGTACATACTCGTAGATAAGAGAAATTGTATTGATAGTGTAAAATTGAAAAACTAACTCCATTAACTTCAGCTATTGTATTTCTATATTTGTGTAAACAGTTGCGTTTGTGTGATAATTTGAGACCGTTACGTCTGTTGCGGTCACGTGTCGTGTCGCATCTTAGACCATGAGATGTCTGTTATACAACCTGTGAAAAAATAAATTATTACTTCAGTTTCATTTTGTTTATATTGTTATTAGGCTCGTATCATTTAATCCATAGGTTCTTACCCTTATTTACTCCACCGCCCACATTGAGAGTATATTTTCTTGTAGAGCCCCTCCCCCCATTTTTTTACTTAAGTTCTGTTGTGAATCTGAAACAACTATTGCCACGATTATATGTAAACGTGTAATGTTATATAGTCGCATGATAGAATATATAATTTTCTCTGTGTCTTCTACTAATCCCCCCCCCCCCCCCCCCGAAAGTCAGTCTCAAAAGCCCACGACACGACGGGGCTACGCCTAAGACCACGTTGAGAACAAATGTGCTATCAGCTTATTACAATCTACTGAAGCCTGTCGAATGCCTCACCATCAAACTTAACAATTCTTAACCAAAATCAAGTAATTCTTTATCTATTTGAAATAGTTGAACTAAACGAAAATGGCATTTTCCATACGTTGAACATTCTACATAAATAGCGACCTTTCATCCTTTCGTTCTTCTAACAGCATAAGTCTTTGCTGTCTGTTAGTCTCTTCCATCTTAGATATTCCTATTCAGTCCTTCATTTATTTCAACTTGCTAGTTGAATCTGTAGTGTGTTAAATCGCCATCGTCATGTACAGTCGCACCAATAAGATGGTTCGTGCTTCCAAAAACAATTACAATATCAAATTCCTAAACAAATAAAAACTTCTTCGGCGCAACGCAACTACAACAAAAATGTAATAAGGCCATTGATCCGAAGTTTAAATTGTAAAAAGCCGTTGATACCAAAAATAGTGACAAAAGAAAATAAAAAAAACAAACATTAATAAACAAACGGGCGCGGCGGAGTGCTGATGGCGTTAAATTGTTTTTAACGGTAGTGCTAGTACAAGTAGAGGAAGATTCTGTGTTCTTAATAACCATATCTGTCAATGTGCTAAAGTGTGAAGTGGTAGGCGACAAAAATTGTGGAAAAGTAAGTCAATAACGAGCTATTTTTGGAAATTGGTAGATTTGTGTGAGAAAACGTAGATGCAACTGGATATCTCGCGACTGTGTCGAAAATTAAAGAAGAAAATGCGCGATGATGACTCTGAGAGATCTGAGTAAATGGAACAGGAAAATAGGCATGGAGAAAAAAAAATCAGGAAAACATTGTATACTAAAATTACTTCCAACTACTGGAAATAGACAGAAAGCGTTGCCAGCAGTACCAATAAGTAAAGTACTCAACAAAACAATTTGCATGCTCAATGCTCATATCATAACCACATCTCTAAACGCCGTACGCGTATGCAAATCACGAGCGGATACAGCAACAGTTTTACGTAACGCGCTACGAATAGTTCGCGTATTGACAGCGGGTGACATTCCTGCGCCTGCGCTGCACACATAACGTGCTGTAGTTACCAGTGTCAGGCGCTAACCTAGTCAATTGAGGCATTATCTTTGTGGTAGGACGTAAGGTAGAGGAGATGGCGAGTTCGGAAAAGCTTTGAGATCTTGTTACAAACCGGTCTCAAGCGAGAGGGCAAATTCGAGTATTTCAAAATTTTCGCGTATTAAAAAAAAAATGAAGAACAGTCGCATTCTAATCTCCTGTCAAAAATATCTCTAGTTCTCAGCGACAATCAATGTCAAAAACGTAGGTAACATTTTTGACATTGATTGGTCGCCGAGATGATATTGCGATTTTTCGAACGTTTTTAAGTCTTACAGGAACGCCCTTCTCAAGGCTTTCGGAAGGTGACGAAGTGTGATTCGTATTCATACACTTTCGATGTTCTTTTGAGAACTCTCACATAAAGCGATTATTTCAGGTTATTTGAAAAGAAAATTATATGGGAACAACAAACAATACATGATTTGTGTAGATGTTTGGCAAGTCAAACCTCAGGTCTGACAAGAAGTCTTAGTCAATTCGGCCTTTAACTAAGAAAATATCTAATCCAAGGAGAGATTATCCAAGGATTTAAATTGGGTATAGGAATGTTTTAGTTTGATAGATTTACATAAAACAGATTTCTTCATTTTAATGTTAACTAATGTTTCTTTCAATATTATAAGAATGGAATAGATTCCATTCGGAAAACCCCGAAATCTATTCCAAACTTAAAGCAGTCATTCCCCGAAGAAGCTACATATCGGCCTATGACTATAACGTAATGACAAACGAGGGTGTAGACATGTATGTAGAACACTAGTGGGTTTTGTTTCTACAGCTTTTAGTCACATTCCAAGCTCTTATTTCGTCGAGTGATACAAGGGCGCCGTGGCTTAGTTGGTTAAAGCGCCTGTCTAGTAAACAGGAGATCACGAGTTCGAATCTCGTCGGGGCCTACACGATGTTGTGTTCTTTTTGTATAACAAAGAAAATTAAGAGGTGAAATATTTCAGTTTCTCAACGTGTTTTATGAGAGTTTCTTCAACTAAATCGTCTAATTAGTTACATAATATAAAAAGAGCATGGAAATTAACTGCTAAATGGTGCTTTACTTGTTCATAACGAAGTTCGTAACTTTTACCATTGTCAAACATAAGTTTTACATCAGAAACACTAGTTAGCGACACCAGTCGCAGATCTGCATCCATTCTGCCGTCATTTATTTGCATAGTCACTTTCTATTTCCGCTAGATGGCGCTATTCAGACTACCTGTTGCGTAAGGACGCTGTATAGTTAAGTTTACACGACTTATCTATTGTTTTTTCGTAAACAATGCTACCTATAATTTAACTTATTGTTTCTAATTTGCATACTGAATTTTTGTGTGAAATAAAAGGAAAAGTGGATCTTCTTTTACTGAGCACGAGTAGACTTGAGTTTGATGTAATAAGAGATTTGTGTCTTACACAATGTTGCTGTGAACAGTCTGCTGTATTCATTAAATGATAAAATTTTCTTATAACCGACACATAGTTTAAATGTAAATCTTTTTTTAATGCTTTCACAAAGTTTTAAAGAACTCATCAATGTACGTAAAGATTTTCATAACGCAGTAAATTGGTTACTTTGTGTTAGAATTTTCGTAAAGCTGAAGTAACCTAAGTTAAATTACAAAATTAATGACAAGCTACTAATAAAATCTTGTTATTAGATATAATTAAAATTAACAAGATTATACTTAGACCCTTCACTAAAAGCTCCCTTACGTTGCGTGCGCAACAAACTATTTTTAATTTCCCAGTTGTCCATTTGTATCAATACATTTCATTTCTGATTTACAATATTCCACATTCAATCCTCCATCTGTTGTATAAAACATTAGCTTCCTCAGGGTTGTCACCACTCAACAAGAGGCACTGACAGCTGTGAGTTATGTTCTCTTGAATATTTAGCAGCTGACTGAGAGATATTGAGGTTTTGTGGCAGCCCTACTAGGGTATGTAAATAAAAGTCGTATGCTAGACAAGAATTGGAATGCTGGCACACTATAATATTGTGATTTTTGCGAAAGACAAAGAAATGCAGATTGAATTTCGAACTATTTCTATTTGTTTTTGATTCGGCAGACAAAGGAAAGATATCGGGTATCAACATACATTGTAGTGATATCGATTTCTCGTTCCATTTTTGAACTTTGGAGTCGTTTTGCATAACGTTGCACGTTTTCCCCGTAGTTGATACTTGTATCCAGCCGGTCTATTCTGTAAAAATCTCACCGAGAAAACTTAGGTGAAGTGAGATTGCAGTGACCTGTCATACCACCTGATGCTAATGGAATTGACACTATTGCCAGCTCACTTCACTTAAGTTTTCACGATGACAGTTTTTACAGAATATACCGGCAATTCTTGATTCTCTGAACAAGAATGGTGTTAATTGCTGGTGGCTTTAATAATAAGAATGTAGATAGTTTGCCCTTTCATTATTGACATTAAACGCAAGAATAATTGTCGATGAAAGTGACTAATTCCAACGAACAATAGATGAAAGTGTATGCCTTCAGAATGCTAGACATCTTAATTAAAATTCTCATTTGGAACGTGCATACTCAAAGTTTATTAATTACTACTCGCCATTGCAATGTTGTATTGTTCTAATAATTAATTGTTAATCATTATGTTGATACCTGCACGATGCCAGTAGCCACGACTGACAAACCATTGAATGTAGACTTTTCTTAAGAACAAGAGAATTCCCTGCCTTTTAAGTCTCCTTTGAAATATGTATAGGTAGGTACGTGTTTTCTTCAAGTAAAACAAACATATGACATTATGGCCTTCTTAAGAATATTCTCCGTTCGCGTCAGTCCTTTGTGATGTAAATGTTTCATCTGATGTATTCATGTAGATGAGTGTCGGCGGAACAGCAGCGTCTATGTAAGTTACGGGCTTGTAAATTATTATGATGAGTGCTTTTGTATGGGAAGTTTTGTAATGTACACAGAAGCTGTTTTATGAATCATGGCGTTTGTGAAGGTAGTACGTCACCACTGCTTTGGAATTTGACACTATAATGTCAATAAATACAGATTATTTTGTCTCTTTTCACACCAGCGAAAGAAGACAAAATGATTATGGTGATTATAAGATCACCACGTTCATTTAGTTCTCATTCGTCTTATCTGTCTTGGGTTCCGTTTGAACCCGTCTCTGGTGATACCTCATCATCACCAAGTTTCGTAGAAGACTTCACCCGCCACTGTACGTGGACGCTCTTCTGATGAATCATGCTTTATGAGCATGATTCATCAGAAGAGCGTACGCTGTCAAATTGTAGTTACATCGGAATCAGCACGTTTTGTTTCCTATTAGGCTTCTTCCCCTTCTCTCAGTAGCTTATCGATTGTCGTGTTGAGGTTTGATCTTCGGTTAAAGGTTCACTGGCCTCGTACTAGGTACTTAGCCCGCGACGGTTTCTTGAGCAGGCTCTTCTGATTCTTCATTACTGAAGCTTTCAAATTGAGTAGCTGTTTCGAAAGCGGCAGGTGTTACCTCAAATATTTCTTGTCTTGATTTAACTCTCAAGTCTGTCATACGCCATGCAATCCTGCATACAAATAAACCGACAGTGGTTCTGCCATGTAAACCGTCAGTGGGTCTGCTCTTAATTCGGCTAATGCAATATAAAGTGCGGCCGCGGTCCGTCGTCCATGTGCGTTAATTAATTTGATTTGTCGCCTGTCTCCGCTCGGATTGCGCGCCCAAAACAATGTGTACAGGCTGTTTGGGAACTGTTAAGGTTAAAAGGTCGTTGTTGGTGGCACGAATGAGGGTAATTAAATATTGTACCTAGATCTGTCTAGTTGTCTGTTTGTGTGTCTGTCTAGATCTGCCTTTGCGACTTATGTACAGACGTCAGCACATCAATCTACCCGAAACTGCCAAATTTTCCCAATCAACATTGAACCTTATACTTTAGCGATAAAGTTGAAAAAGTATTAAAGACATTTGACCGATTGTTGTAGCTTGATGTGCTGGCATCTGTACCTATAAACTATCTGAGTCATTTTAGTGTCCGAAGAACTCGTAAGAAGCAACAAAATATTACGTACGTCTAATATAACTATATTGCTAAAGGTTACGTTGCAAGAAAATTAAACTTATTCTTGTCCTGTTGTATGAAGTCAGTGCTTTGAGTGGAATACCTTTACAAAATTGGGTCTTCCCTGACAATAATGAACTGTGTAACACGTCATCGAAGCCAAATTCACGGCCGTAATCACAGGACTTCTTGACTACTTATAGCAAGACGGTGAAGGAAAACATTGTGAGGAAACCGGCATGTCCTAGAACCATAAATTCGAAGACATGTGACATCTACCAACCCGCACTGGGCCCGCATGGTGGATTATGGCTCACTCCCTCTCACCGAGAGGAGGCCTGTGTCCCGGCAGTGGGAATATTACAGCCTGATTGTGCAATAGCAAGACGTGCAGAAAAATGCCGGCGTATAGACTAAATTGAACACCCTGTACTTTACAACGAGTATATATACAACAATTGAATGTCATTCACGACTAATTTGATCAAATTGCCCTACCCCTAAGTACCAAGTAACAACGTAGTAAGTGACATACTTACAGATGTGTTTATCTATTGTACGGTTATGAGGCTTTACACCATACATACAATTATTACAAGCTTTACAACAACTGCTTAGTTTTAGGAAAGCTTTAGTTCACAGCTGCTCATGGATTCAATCTTTAAACAATAATTGAGGATATTGATTAATCATAATACTTGTCAGACTAATTAGTAGTTACTCGCAATTTATTTCTAAATGCACAAAACACTCTAGCTAGTGCCAAGTGCCCATCGGTTGACATATTACATATTAAACCCTCTTTCACTATTTATTTTACGGATGGTGAAGCTGAAGGCGATGTTCTAACCACGGTTTCGGAGGTAGCCGGTCTATTTGATTAAAAGTATTCGAGGTTTGGACATTATTTCCAGTCACAGTATCTACGTTAGGTACCAAAGTTAGATACTTATCGCCAATTTTTATCGTTTCATTTTTACCCACCCACCTACAAAAACATCAACTTTCTACATATGACATTAAATCAATAAAGGCTTCCTTGCAAACGCGCCAACCCGCGTTATCGATTTGCGTTTACCTTGCATGTAAAGAATCATGGGGACTTCCTTCCGGAACTATAGGAAACAGGTGATAACCTTCTGAAAGGACTTATTGTAGTTCGTGGCATGTGGGTAGAACAATTCTTTATGTAGATAATGGTACATCTTAGTATGAGGTGGAACCGTGGAAGTAATTATGGAGCATCTATTAAAACACCGACATAGGTTGCAGTATAAGCAAGATGAAATGCCAGTGGGCTGGCCATGTTTGTCGTAAGACCGATGGGCGGTGGAGCAGACGAGTCCTGGAGTGGACACCGCGTATCGGCAAGCGTAGTGTGGGACGCCCCTATGCTAAATGAACCGACGTCCTCAGAAAGGTGGCTGGGACAGACTGGATACGGAAGGCTACAGACAGGGTGTTGTAGACGCAGCATAAGAAAGGTATATGTTCAGCAGTGGACTGCGATAGGCTGAGTTGATTGTTTCAGGAAAAACAATGAATAGAAAACTAGGATAGGCTATAGATATTTCCAAATCGTATTTTTGTGTTCAAACCCCAGTTATATGTCGGAATCCACTTCGGTCCTTTGATCTGTGTTTCCGTAGTTTTAAATTGGGTACAATCCGATTTGATTGATCCAACTAACGTCAATCTAGATACGCCTAGGTCTTTCGTAACCCCTTTGTTGTATGGCTATGTGTACACAAACCTGTTAGGTATAAACCTCTTTTCTTTTATGCCAATGTTCTCTATCTCGTTCTTACTTGATCTAACTTAATCAGCCTTTCAGATAATCCAAAACTAATCAGCTCCCACAATAAACCAATTTTCACACATCAAGCCTATAAATATCTAATAACTTAACCCTTAACTGCGCAGACTTTCTCTGCGCGCCGTATAAGGGTCACAAAGACCGCGTGTTTCCTTGTAAGACAGTGACCGAGTGAACTTCGGTTAACTAGACAGTGAAGGGTTATCGCGGGCCGGTCATCGCGCGATTGGGTACTTTCGGTATTAGAATACGAGATTGCCGGTGTTGGGACAAGTAATTCATTTTTTGAGGGTTAAGAGTTGACTTTCTGAGTAGAATTTAATGACTTCGCAACGGTTTACCGGATATCTTTGCGGTCGAATTGGGATATCGGTACTCTGAAGTAAGGTTATGGGGGTCAGGTGGTGATTCTGTGTTAAATACTGGAATTTTGCCGCATTTGGTTAGACTGGAAGTAGGCCCTAAGATAAATGGGAGAGGCTAGGTGGTAATGATAGATGATTCACACTGTGCAGATTGATTCAGCTGCAGTATAAGAACAGAATAGCGATTTCTTAAAGCTGATATAACTCGCATGTTCTTATTTCTAATGTTTCAATTTTACTTCCAAGTACTAGGGAAGCTATGCAATAATTGACCGAGGCATTACACAAATGTTGTAGCATAGATCTGTTATGGCTGAAAGCTGACAATTTACTACTTAATTGATTTACATTTCACAGTTTACCATGATTTCGGGCTGCACTGTAACTTGCCTTAGTAAAATTTTCCAGGCCGCACAACATTAATTGTCCTGCGACAACATCCAACATTTTCTACACACAAAATTAAACAGTGCAAAAAATGTTTTACAATGACGATCTCATATAATCTCAACACGCACTGACATGATAAAGACAGAAACTATTACCAACATTCACATAACACGCATTTTCTCACAACTTGCGCGAATGATTGATGCGCTGTCAAATCAGCGCGTATATTATGTCGAATAAATAAGTGTGGATTATACAATAAGCGCTGGAGGTCTGGTGTTAGATATTGTTTTTGCTGACGTTATTATGATATCGGTTATGGGAAGTGAGGCTAGGAAGACAGCGGTAGTAAAGTAACGTGGGACTGTAAAAGCTAAGCTAAGAAAACGGAAAGAAAAGCTTATGCGTAGAGTAGCTAAGAACAGGACAAACATTTAAACTATATGGAATTGAACCAAGAGCCAAATACTACGGAAACATCTGTAATTACACAAATACTATTGTTGTATACATTAAGGGTATTTAGCCGAATATAAGCAAGTGTGGTTTAAGAACCTTCAGACAAACGTGAAAACAGAAGCTTAGTCATTTCGGAAAATTACCTCCGAAATAACTTTAATATTTCCAATAAAACACCGAAACCTTAAACCTTTTTCATTATTATGGCGGTAACGACTAATCCTACTCTAGTTGTACCAAAGTTATCAATTACATCAGTAATCCCTCCATCTCTTCAAGCCTCCGCTGATCATCACCACACCTTTAAGTTCTGAAACAAAAAGCTTCACTGCACCGCAATGTTACGGATCATCAGCTAAACGCGAAACAATTAGGTGGCCGAAAGTTATTCAGCATTCGGACACCTAATTGATTCAGCTGTTATTAGTTCCATTTCATTGAAATTCGCTAATCTCTTTGTTCATTATATTATACTAAGTGCTTACCAATCTTGTTCTTACCTTATTCATTAATGGCTACTCTAGATTTTATCAATTTAGTACCAAAATTATCAACCGCATAACTACATGTCTCTCCATCTCCTAAAGCATCCGCTGTTCTAACAGCCACATCTTCTATAATCCTAAGTGCTGCAACAAAAAGCTTCATTGCACCACAATATTATTATGGATCACCAGCTAAATATTCAGCATCCGGCCACTTAATTGATTCCGCAGTTATTAGTTCCACTTCATTGAACATCGTGAATATCTTTGTTCATTATACTAAGTGCTCGTTCATCTAGTTCTTGTATATAGTTTTGTTTTGCTCCAGAATTAACATTGCAAATGTGTTTATTTTTAGTTGTTTTCTTTTCAAGATAGTGTTTCTAGTTTCCTTGAGTGTTTCAAGTGTTATTATAATAGACAGGGATTTTCAGCCGGAAAAGATCGTTAGTTACAATGTCAAGCATTTGTTATTGTCCACTTTTAAAAGTAGCATCCTTCTTAGTTGTTTAAAAAAAGCGTGTTAAAAGTCTTTACCTCAATAGATTCCAATCTCTCCTTGCATAGAATTTTACTAATCGCCATACTAAGGACTTTCATTGTTTACCGGTCATACATCGATCGTTACAGTTGCGTGCGTTTGCGCAACTCCGATCATATTGCACGCGATTTGCATACAATGGGCCCGATAAGCGATGCTCTGGAGTTTGCCTGATCCGAAATAGTTACGTACTAGAGAAGGGTGTTATTTGAAATTATGAGATAATCTGTAATTGGTTATTTTGCGATTATGCCCATACATATGATTAGGAAGATACAATCTGTTTTGGAGCTATATTCCGCAAACATAATTGGTTATTTCCTATGCATGCCTTTTAAAGTGTTTTTATACAGTTAACTCCGAACTTTCAGTGCTGTACCTACATATTTTTAACATCTCGTTTAAATAAATTATGAAATAGGTTTAACAGCCAAAATCGTACCGGCTAGAGCCTACGCCCCGACGAATTCATAATTACCTTAGTGCTAATTAATATCCTCACAACGAAACTAATCTAGCCAGTCTATTGTTACACCAGTCTACTAATTACTTAGTACTTCGAAAGGCAACCTCATGGGAGAGCTCCCATTCGAATCACCTACGATTCATCGCAGAATAAGAAATTGCAAAAGGTTCACTTCTATGCGTGAAACGAACTCGGGCATAAAATTGCCTGACACTGTGAATTCCAAGGATTGACGGTTTTTCTTAGCAAATCGATTCTAATGGAGACTGTGCAGTCACAAATTATCTCAGATACATAACATTAATGGCTCGTTTTTGACATTGTCCTTGTGGCTTTGCCGTAGTGGGTAAAAAAACACCCTTTGGTTTGTTGTACTTTTTAATTCTATGACGTCATCAAATTTTCTTAGGAGTGGTCCTTCTGTACGAACTATAAAACTTCCCTCCACCATTAATCTTGTTTCCAAACATTGGTTTAATGGAGTGTGTAGTTGCATATACGGGAGCGGTTGCATTCAGATGAGTTGGGCAACACACGGCCAACAATGGGCCGGGTGCTGGCGATACGGTCGGTGCGTACGATAGTTACGGTGGCTGCCAGCTTTGTGGATCACTTCTAGTGATGAAACGGATGATAGATCAAGGACCTGTTTGTTTGGAAGAACAAAAGCTTGAAGTTTTTAGAGCACAAAAAGAACATTAATAAAAGTGGTCTTGTTACACTTTCAAACTCCATCAACGGTAAACTCCTTGTATGTATTCAGAAGATTTGACAATACCCATTTCTATAGTGGTCATGCTACGCGTGGTGTAGGGATTGACAAGAAGAAGCATAGGTTAGTAATTGTATGTATATCACTGCATCAAACAAGTACTTTTACGCAAGTGGAGTTTTTTCAAGTGGTTGAATAGCTCAAAACTGAAATGTGAAGGAGTCTGGAGGTGCGTTAAAATCGTTTCAGTTCATAATTTACATACATATATTTTCAACTAGTCGTGTTTAGTGTCACGCCATGCAAGAGTTGTGACACCGACAGTTGTGTAGTTAATGACATCAAATTACTTCTTACGCAGAAAAATAAAAAATTTAATGTTAGTAGGGCGCCCAAAGTTTCTTTCTGTCGTTATTATCTGCATACATGTTTACATTATTATACTTGTTTTTTTTAACTTCGGGCGAATTGAAAACTGGCTAATTATTTTATTCCATGTTTCCGGCTATGTGTTTATAAATTATACTTTGCTACAACAAGTATTTCGAAATTCTTTGTGTGCATTTTCCGAAGAATTTTCCATATCCCCGTGACGTTTTGCCCACAATGTGGATAAATAGTACCTCTTCCTTCCAATATAGGAAACTAGTATTCCTTACTAGCTAGCTTTCTTAATACTACTGTTCTTTCCGATATAAGAAACTAACGGTATAATTTCTCTTGTTACAGTTGGTGGTAAACTTGGCGCTGGTGATTTACCGTGCGTTGGACTACACGCACTCAGAGGACGAGGAGAGGCTCATATCGCCCGACCTCGAGGGACTCATCACCGAGATGACGGCGTGTGATACTACAGGTAAGAATCGTTTTGAATACTTTATATAGTGGTAGACCTAAATATTATACTGTCAATTGCATCATTTACTCAGGCTATTACGTGATTTCAACTGTTTAATGTCTCGGAGCATATTATGATACGTCGAGTACGGAAATTATTTTTAAAATGGTTTTTATACTCGACGTACATGTGCAATGTGTATTATTATAAGCCTATGTTGGCCCACTTTAGGGCAAAAGCCTCCTTTTCTTCCTCTCTTTTCGCTTTTTCCGGTCTTCTGGTCTTCTACGTTTTGTGGGCCAATCCTGTATTGGTTTTGGCAATTAAAATATTCGACAGCATTAAAATGAGTCGTCATTTAACTGTTTTAAGCTGTATACGTCTGTTAGTTTTTGTCATTTTCAGTTTTAATAGGGCATTGCGTTTCACTTGGGGTTCACTTACAATCAAGAGTGCTATAGTTTACCATAAAATTTCGTAAGTATCTCGTTTCGGTTGCACCCGGAACACTAGCACTCCTAACAATCTCTCAGCAATCCTCTGTGTCTCAACAGCCCCATTACGACCAATTACCTATCAGTCATTTTCTGACCACACTAAATTACATGACCGCAATATTGTCCATTTACTACCAATAAATAGTTCTGTTTAGGTTCATGTAGTTCCCTACAAAGAATAGGGTCTCCGCCATTCTTCACCGGCTTAAATTGCAATTTGGTGGAAAAATGGACAGTGGTATCTGCTTGGGCGTTAATAGGATCAAACGACGACTAGGTGGTCCAAAAGGCTACATTGCGCACGCAATTCATCTAAAAGCTAACCATTTTCCGATTTCCCATCAGAAGGCCAATTCTAGTAATTAAAAACGTTCAAAATCTAGTCGCAATCCAGATACATCATCATCTGCCTAGCCTTTTCCCAACTATGTTGGGGTCGGCTTCCAGTCTAAGTATTTTACATGGAGCGACTGCCTATCTGACCTCCACAACCCAGTTACTGGGTAACACGATACCTCTAGGTAAGACTGGTTGTCAGACTTTCGGGCTTCTGACTACCCGTAACGACTGTCAAAGATCTACGAATGACAGCCGGGACCAATGGCTCAACGTGCTTTCCGAAGCACGGAGGGGGTCTCGGTATGTAAAGATAGTCACCCATCCACAGACCAACCGCGGCAAGCGTAGCTTAACCTGATCGATCGACCTGTGCGGCTGTTATTATTTAGCCACGGGCCCCTCTCATCTCAGATAACAAACAACAACTTTAAATGTCAAAAACTTTTCAAAAATGTAGGGAAATTTAGATTTATTTTTGACAGATTCAGACTTAGATCAGACTTTCAACGTTCTTAAAATTACGAGAATTGTCCCTCAGTTTATTATCAATTTCTCTAATATATTCGGAAAAACATACCTATGTTAGAAAAATTGTTTATTATTTTAAGAACATAGCTTTGCAGATTTTTGGCCTGTCCATGGTTAAGGTAAAATTCTAGACTCAAGTTTCCTCATATAATATCTACGTCGGATATGCAAACCCCATCATTCTATGTACTCTTCTACTTAAAGCAATTCATCTCACTTGTTACTAAGTATACAATACTCAGAACTTTCACCCTGTTGACCTTTATAGCGTCGTGTGTATGCGTGATGATCGCTAACGATACTTGAACGACTGTTTGTTTGATCACATTTGCATTATTTATGAGTTATTTGCTGATCTTGTTAGTATAAACTAAGTTTTGTTGAAGTAAGAACTTAGGGGTCTACGAAGTAAGGATAGTTATTAACAGGTATAAGGTATAAACATTATGCATAACTTAACTACATAATATTTGGAGAAAAAAAATAACCGTATGTTAGAGTCGTAGCAAGTAGAGTTCTGTAGTTTCTGCCCACCCCTGGGGAAAAAGCCGTGATCCAGTAACCTTATCTTCTGGAATGTCCTAACACAAGCATTTATTTTGCTTAAAAGGTCATTCCTAAAAGTAAAAATGAAAATATTGTAAGTTATTGAATTATTTTTTTTTATTTTTTTTTTTATCTTCTGATTTTTGTTTCAGCACTAATATAAAGTTATTTTGATTTTCCCTTTGAGACCATACTTTATGACTAAAGTTAAAAACGTAAAAGGGTTTCTATTAAGCGTCAATGATCTTTAAATAGGCATCACTTCAATCCCAAGCGGCCTTTACCTTACAATCAATATTCATCGACGCGAATGGTTTCAGAACTCCATAATGTACATTTACCATGGAAATATAATATTAAACGCATGAATCTTCATCATTTTCAATTCGATTTTAATACTCGTAAACGTTACAGTTTTCTTCATAAATGATTGAAAAGTCCCCGCTGAGCTGATATTGTGGACGTGCGTACGAACGATGTTGGCCCAAGATGTGCCGTTCCGTTATATTTACCAAATGTTGGACGACCTTTTGCACACAAAGTAGATTCTTTAAATTAGTTGGTAATGGAGAAATGGATATTAATGTTGGCTTTGGTTGACCAATATACGAAAACGGTTATATCAGTCTAATGATCATGCGAACTTGGACAGTAATGATTGATGCTTGCGTGTTTTACCTTTTCATTTCTCCCTTGAATGTTTTTGCGGAATGTGACCTTGATTTCTGTGAGCATGCTGACTATCAGTTTGTTATACCTTTCCTTTTTATTCTTGTTTTGTACCTTCATCCGTTTTTGTCATTAAATGTACTTGTATTCCGAGCTGAGATGGAAACATAAGACATTAATTGAGTACACACAAAAGACATAGCACAACGCAAAAGCACAATTAAATGATATGTTAAAACCAAGTGCGAATATACAAAAAGAAAAACAAACTTAAAGAAATAAAGTGACATTATGATAATATCAATATATATTTTAAATCAAATAACGAACAAAGTGGGGAGCGCGTCACAAGGTTGCACCAAATCAGAGTCCAGCTTAATCCGTGTCAGGGAAATATACCTGACTCCGGTATTCCGTTCAATCCCTGCAGTGATATACGGATGTTGAGCAGACGACATAATAAAACCAGCAATTGGATTAGAAGTCTAGAAGCTTAAAGCGGATCTTGTGTGTGTACGCTTCTTTGAAGTCAAAGGATGTTTAGGTTATTCGCTTCGAAATTGCCACTATTCAATTTACTACTGGTTTCCGACCTTCATGTCAATTTTGTTACTACAAACAACAAAGTTTTATTTGTTAGGGAACAAGCGAATAACGAGCTTTGTCATGTTGTTGGGTTGACTCAACATGGAGTCTATCTGTAAGTTTTTAAATTTTATTTTATGTTTAACTTCTGTTGTATTGCAAACATGGCCGTTGTATTGATGGTAACTAATGTTTGTGTTTTCAGTTGCATCTGACGGTTAATATTTGTGTTGGGAACTATCAACATTACTTTCAGAATGTGCCTAGTAATTTTTGCAGATCGAATGATTCACAATCATATAAAGCCTTGGGAATCTCTGTCCACAAAAATTTCTGCCATGGCAGTCAATCTCAACGGAGACTAGCCTTCGGCGCGGGAGATATTATAGTGCACAAGTGTTTTCGCAGACAGGTGCAATCTCTCTTCTCTCATAGTCCGATGGGACGGCAATCCGACACGACCGGAGAGAGATCAGGCGCAGGACCAACGGCTTAACGTGCTTTCCAAGGCACGGGGGTATCACACCGCCAACTTCCAAACTCCGGGCTGTTACTAAAAAAATCCTAATGGAAAAACCCAATAACACTTTGCCCGACCTAGGAGTCGCACCCAGGAACCCACTCTCAGAAGTCGCGCTTGCGATCACGAGGCCAATGGTGCAGTCATAAAAATAATATGATGATGATGATGATCGATTGCCTTCCGGAAAAAGTTTTCCACCTTCATCATACAACTTTATCAGATCTTTGCCACACCGTAAACACTATAACATCTATCAAACACCATCATTTACTTACACACCCACAATTAGCACTAAACAAAGCGCCATTAACTGCTACACGCCATAGAGTATGTTGCCATGGGAATATCTTCATCCATAATACCACCATGGTATGGGAACTTGGGAACGTCTTCAGTACCAGATATTAATATTGCCATGTTATTGTTCACTTCGAGGTCAGGTTTAATTAACTTTTTGTTTATCATTTACATCGTGCGTGTGGTGTAGGAATGTTGATGTTTCATTGAAGGTCCGTTAGTTTGTGTCTTTGACGTTTTGACGTTGATTGCTAAGAAGTCAGATAGTCTGGCTAGAGCTTTGTATTTTTTAAATTAGAGTAAATGATAATAGACTTTCGACGGTTGGCTCGGAAAATGGAAAATACGGTATACTAGCATCTGCCCGCGACTTTTTCTGCGTGAATCTCGGAAATTATCCCGCGGGAACGTGCAACTGGGACAAAAATTAGCCTATCTCCTTTCTCAGGGTGCCATCTATCTCCTTGCCAAATTTTTATCGAAATCCGTTCTGTGGTTTAGGCGCGAAAAGGTAACGGACAGACAGAGTTACTTTCGAATTTATAATATGTATATATACATATTAGTAGGTATCGATGATTATTAATAAAACCTTTTTTGTAAAGAAAAGCATGATCTTAGATTTTGAGAATGATGATTTGACCAGCATTGAGAATTGAGAGACATTAAAACGTGTTAAATCTGTGTTTACTCCGAAATAAACAATTAAATAGACCCAGTCCGTACATCTTATTAAGAATCTTGACTCATTTTTAGGGAATAAAATTATGGCAAGTACACGGAGAGAAAATTCTTAGAAAAATTACTGTGCTGTCTCATAATCTGAGTGCATTTGAGTGGTAATGGAAAAATTACCATGCTAGCACATTCTTATGCTGTACAGTAAAATTTATTGGACAAATAGTGAATTTTTCCCAATCTCACCCAGAAAATTTTCTGTAGATGTCACTTGCACTCACTTTACAGTGACGAGCACAGTAATTTTTCTAAGAATTTTATCTCCGTGTAGGTCTAGACTTGACCAAATCCAGTACAGCAGCACGGAATACACGCATTAGACAAATAGTAGTAAAATTAGAACTTTGCGTGATCAATATGAGAACTTCTGTCCAATGACACAATAGTACACGAAATGAATTTCTTTTATTGCTATGTTCTCATTGCATTCCAGTACACGAACGGTGTTACTTCCGGCCATTCTCAATGTTGGTTTATCTGAATTGTATCCACCGAAATACTGACACTATTCACAAGTAATTAGATAAAAGTTTATTTAAATAACTCCCTTTTACTTGTTCTTTGTAAGTGGCTTAAAGTTTTTAAGAGCAGTTTTTGGGGCGAGATAAAACCGTTGAAGGATTAAGATTGTTATAGTTTTACGTGTATTTTCAGTTGTGAAGTTTAGTTTAGGGATCATGACTAAGGACAATGGTAATACCTGTGCCATATCTATACTAAAACTGGTACTCAGCTGCACCCGGTTAGCCTGGAAGCCGACCCCAACATAGTTGGGAAAAGGCAGATGATGATTATGATCTATACTAATAATAAAGCCGAAGTGTTTCGTTGTTTGAACGCACTAATCTCTGTCAGGTTAAAAAAAAAAAAATGCGTTTGATAGACCAATTCCTTATTACGGTAAAAATCAGAAAGAACGCTTAGTAAAACCGAAGTAACAGCGCGGGCGAGCGACGCGATGCGACGAGGTGGGACAAGAAATTTTTGAAAGAAAGAAAAATGCGCTTATTGGCATTACATTGCATAAAGACATTTTTTTTTTACATTCGTGGACGAAATCACGAGCAGAAGCTAGTTTCTAGTTTTAGCGATGTTACATTTTTTTTACATATCTGTCTGACTTAATACAATCTTGTACAACCATGTACATCATGATATGCAATCAACTCATCGTGGCTCGCACGCCCCGTTTCATTATACGCAGATATCGTCGTGTTCTACAAGATTGGGTATTAATTCTCACTTTCTATTACATGGTCGTGTCCACCTTATGCTTGCTTCTATCTCAGCCAGACAGGCTGTCTGCACGATGACATTTGGGCCGCCCCATGGCTGTGTTACTCGTATCAGGGACCTTTGCTCTCGCACCAGTGCGGTCGCCTCCCATCGCGTTTAGTTCACAATGCAATGATACAATTCATTCCGGTTGTCTTTCACCTCCCTTTCCAACTCTCACGGACCCACTCAATCTAAATTAACTTGTCATATTTTCTGCTTTTCCCTCGCAAAGGCAGTTTTTGCACCAACATCGAGCCGATACAGTCTCGATTCATAATCGAGTTGTAATTTCTCCGTGTATATATTTACAGCTTCCTGCAATGTTTCCTATATGTATAGGCTAAGATGAATTTATTGCCTTTTAATAGCTTATGCAGGAAAGTGTACCGTTTTGTATTGCCCATAATTTTATGCCAATCAAATTGTAAACACCTGGCTGGAGTAGCAATGTCAACAGTTAGTGGTTTATGATTAAGAAAATCGTTCTGTGAAATAACTAGGCTCGGATAATTTGTGAGTGGCTCGGAGGGAATGTCGATTCTCGATCGTAATCGAGAATCGATCGTGTTGTAACGAGCGCTGGGTTGTCCGATACAACAGGGCCATCATAAATCTTACAAATGATTTTGATCATGAAGTTCATGGCCGTCTGTTTTTGACGTGTAACTGTTTATTTTGTTACAAGTGGGCGATCGAATGAATCGCATCGAAAGTATCGATCGGATCGAGAGATTCTAGATGTAAATACCGGTCAGTGGGTCGCATTGGACAGGTGAATATGTCGAGAACACAATGGATGATGTGACTGCTGGGCCATTGTTCGGAAACATTCAACTATTTTTAGCGGCGGAATGTTTGGACGACGACATTATCTTTATTGATCTGACGTGTTCGATGCTGCCTGCGCTGATTCGAGGTCGTCGGGCGTGGACCGCATTTTCTTCTTATCAATATTGTTGAACACTTTCCTTTTAAGTATTGCGAGGAGATATAATGCTCTACTCTATCGTCTTATTGATTTGATCGACTGGCCATAAAAATAGATTCAGAAAATCGTGTTCAGCCAAAAATACACACACACACACAAACATCAGACGACAGAATACGACAGCATATCAGACGAATTAAAAAAGGCAACTTTACAACAACAGCAAAATAAACCCAAATAAAAGTAATTTCTAATTCATTATCAAAGAGTAGGTTGACCAAAAGCGCAGCCGTAATTGCGGGACAATACGTCACCGCAACCGCAAGGCCACGAGAAAGAATAGAAAGAAAGTTTCATTTATCTTCAACATTTATATGCAGATCTAGGGAACAATGTTCACGTTTTTCTCACGGCTTCGACGGTTTTGTATGGTATGATTCTTTTATGGACGTAAAAGGTTAACGCTATCTTTAGTAATGATTTGATGGCTCTAAGGATTTGGAGACGCGCTTGGTGGTTTTGAATCATAACTGTATTGTATTTGTGGAGATTTTCTTCTAAAAGTTGGTATTTATAATGGTACCTCTGAAATCGTATCAACAGCCTATAAATAATAAAATAAAATAAAATATTCTTTATTTCGGATATTTACAATCCATACGTGAAAAATTTAAACTCAAAATGAATAATTAAATGATTCTGCGGACTAAGGACCTCCACAGTGAGGATAGATCCGGTCCGCTACAGTCATCAGGATTCTATTGCGGCTGCCACGCATTCTGCAGATCAGGGATGCCGTTTTTTTGCGAATGACGGCATGAAAGTCATCAGTGTGATATAGCGCGAACATCCCTGACGCACTACAGAAACGAGGCAGCCCCAAAATCATCCTGAAGATACTATTATATTGGATACGCAAGTTATCCAGCGATCTTTTGGTGTAACTGGTCCACAGATTCCCAGTGTATATGCTCTGACAGTATGCCTTAAAGAGCGTAACCTTAACTTCTTCAGAGCATCTGTAGAATCTGCGGGCATGTTCCTATATCAGCTCTCTGCTGAAAATAGGCCTCTCCAATAACATGTCTTTCAGCTCGATTCTTGGCAACTCCTCCTCCTCCTTCCTCTATTTAATGCATACTCTGATTTTATCCTACGCTGTAATTCAGTTATTACATTCTTCATCGTAATTTATTACATCACTATTATTTCCTCCTAGAGTTTCCCGCAGTTACAGCTGACCTCTGAGACCTATCTAGTATTAACAACTACGGAATATTATCTCATCTAACTTTCTAGGAAAAAACACATTTTCACAATGCAGAAGAAAATGAACCAATTTGTTCGAGCAAATCTTTATTCTGTCTCATAAAACAATATGAATGGGAAAATAATGAATGAAATTACCATATTCCAAGACGATTGTAACCATTCTTCCAATCCGGAACTATTGGACAGGCGTACATAATACCGTATCACATGTAATAGACAGTTTTGCATCAGCAACGGCTACATTACTCACCCGAAAATGTTGCTCGCACCATGTTTGTTTGAACGAAATATAATTTTGAGGATTTCGCGGTACATTCTACACGGTCCGTTATTTTGTTTGCTTGAAGATAGTAGCAGCAATTTATTTTGAACTGTATAGTTCTGGAAAGATAGTTCTAAATCGTTCGGATGGACTGTCGGTTATTTTTTAGAAAAAATGTGAAGAAGTTGTAGATAATTTAATTGCTTGCCGTATAGTTTGGGTAATTTTCAGTTTTATGTGATCACCTTTTAAATCATAAACGGCAAAATAGATGGAATATCTGTATAAGTTTGCGTTTCCTATTTATTTGACACGGTTATGTGAGATAAAATGGAAATACACAAGAATAGCTGCTTCGATGAAAGTCCCGTTTGTCCTCGTCAACAGGATAGTTTTTCTAAACTTTATAATATTTCATACAGCTCAACCATGGTCTGCTTTTCTCGACTCGTGCACTGAACTTTCATAAATTTAATTAACAATTTTGCGACAGGTGTTGTTAGTTGACGATGGCTGGGTAATAAACTTTGTTGATACAAACTATCGTCATTTATACAATGAGGAAACCGGCATGTCCTAGGTCCAAAAATTCGAAGACATGTGACATCTACCAACCCGCACTTGGCTCGCGTGGCGGTTTACAGCACAGTCCCTCTCGAAGAGAGTACGCCTGTGTCTCAACAGAGAGAACGTTATAGGCTGCTTATGCCGACAGTGCAGTCTAGTGCTGAAAATAGGCTACTCCAATTGCAATCTACTCATCTGCCTAGCCTTTTCCCAACTATGTTGGAATTGGCTTCCAGTCTAACCGGATGCAGCTGAATACCAGTACTTTGCATGGAGCGACTGCCTATCTGACCTACACAACCCACTTTCGGGCTTCTGACTACCCGTAACGACTGTCAAAGATCTACGAATGACAGCCGGGACCAACGGCTTAACGTGCTTTCCGAGGCACGGCGGGGTCTCGGTGTGTAAATATGGTCACCCATCCGCAGACCAACCGCGGCAGATCAATTGCAATCTACTGATCTATATTTTTATACAACAAATTCCAATCTACTGACCTATATTATATACGGCCTCTTTCATCCATCTGCTTACCAGTCATCATGCAAAGATCTTCCTCTACTTTACCGTTTCGCAGTCTCCACTTAAGAACACTCCATTCGTCATAGCTTGTGCTAATTAAGTAAAAGCATTTCCTAATATGCGTAGAAATTAATATAAAATTACAATTTTTCCTTAGAAATTGATTGTGCAATAAACTGGTATATTAAACCATAATGTGAGCGCGCCTTGCACGGCCATTGGAAATGCTTTATTGGAAAATAATGTGTCGTAGTTAACATTGAGGACATTTTTGTTACGAGACTGTGCGTGGCTTTGCTTGGGAATTTTCAAATTGTTTTAAATAGTTATACGGAAGAATAAAACAAACATGGGTTTCAGAAGGTCTATTTAATGTATTCTGTTGTCAAATCGAATGACAATTTGTTTTCTCTAGCCTTCCATCTTTCGCTCCATCCATCTTTCGCGAACCCGCGCGTCTTCGTTCCACATAGGAGATTGCGATTGGTTCCATCAAAGCTGGAAGAAAGACTTTTAATATTGGCTATTATAGTTTTGGTAACCTAAGTAATCAGTTAACAAATGATCAGAGCGGCAACTCTCGTAATTTTAAGAACGTTCACAGTCTGATCTCAGTCTCAGTATGTCATAAATACCTAATTTCCCTACATTTTGACAAGTTTTTGACATTTGTTTGTCGCTGAAATGAGACTGCGACTAGTTTTGTAACTTTTAGCCTTCACATACCAATAATAGATTGTTCAGCTTATCACAAACCTGAGATGAATCCATAGGTTTGTATTAATTTGTGCCCATACCTCGTTCGATTAGTTTGCTTAAGCAAATATTTCCAACAAGTAGGCCAAATCCTACTTAATTATATTATATTTATATAGTCTGCTTTTTTCACCGGCTCCAAATTTTTACAGGGTGTTCCACCCATGAATATGAATAACTTTCACTATGGAACCAACTCGGAGATCACGAAAAAAAGCTAAAAAGTAGGTATCGAACTTTTGTATTAAACAACTGAGTTGTTCCCATAGTTAAAGTTGTTCATATTCATGAGTAGAGCACCCTGTAAAAATTTGGAGGCTAAAAAAAATTTCAGTATAATATTATAAATGTGAAAGTGAAGATATTTGTATATTTGTTACTCAATCACGCAAAGTCTACTAAACGGATTTGGATAAAATTGGATACACAGATAGTTTGTAACCAGAATTAACACATAAAACACTTTTATCCCGATATTCCTACGGGATCTAAACTTACGCGGGTGAAACCACGGGACGCTGCTAGTTTAATATAAAACCTTCCTCACCTCGGAGAGCCTACACGCACTTTATAATCAGAACGTCAACAACTAATTAATTATAAGCCAAGTCGATAATATAGAAACCCCATTCCGACATTACCATGGAGACAGCGTAACATTTAATCTATTTTCTCATAAATCACGTGGATATTAGCACAATGGATGGTTCCGCGATGCAACACCATCGATCATTACGTGGTACGCTCGATTGCTGTCCGTGTAATCGATCTCCGCCCATCTAGTGTTGCTATCTTTCTTTGATAAATCAATGGCTTGGTCTCCTGAATTTCGTGTTATCCTTTCTTTGACCTTAATTGCCAGAACAATAGCTTATTCCCGGAATTGGAATATCTTAAAACTATACTTGATGCTTTTTTTTTGAGCAATTATTTTATAGACTGCATTTTGTGTTGTTTTTTCTTCTTCCTAGATCGTCAAAGCAATAGCTGATCCATTAAATCCAGTCCTTGGTACAGTGTTTTCAATGCTTTTGAAATAAACTTGAATGTTTTCAATTCCGTTTTCATTCAGTTCGTAAATTCTATTCTATTCCCAGAACCAATTTTATAAAGCCTTGCCACAATTCCCACTGTTATATACTCGTATCATTCCATATTGCTCAGAACTGAGGAAATAACAATAGTTGAAAGGGAAATCCAGTAAGAAATAATATTCCAATAAGAGTTGAAAATTTATTTCTCTTGTTTCTTCTAGATTAGTAGCTTTGAAGCAGTCTGCATGGGAATCCAAAAATTCTTGGGCTTTTTATTTTATTTCCTTCATTTAAATCTTCGTCATAAGCTTCCTACGCGGAGTTTTATTTGTAGTGTAAAAAATATCCGGCTTTTTTGTAAGCTATAATGCGTTTCACCTGGACAAACTCACAGATTTACTCATATATTCTCCTTTTCAACGCTTAGCTCTGTCCTTTGTATCCAAGTGTCTATATTTCCTCCGTGAGCTATCAGATTCTCACTCGCAAATATAATGGTTCTATTTGTCCATTTTGAGCTGAGCTTTGTGCCTATGTTCAATGTTATCGCGCTTTATGTATTATTTATAAGCAGGATTAGGAAGTGTTTAGGCTTTCTGAGCTGCTGTGAAAGTTTGGTTTTGTATGGTTTCAGTTTGTTTTGAACCTGTTAGAGATTAGACCTTAACAGTGCAAACATTAGGTACCTACTTATATTAATTTATCGTTATTCGTTCAATTGTAGTTTTAGTAATTCGGTGTACTTAAAGTTAATATCAGGTTTGAGACATCTATATAATTGTCAAATACATTGGAGAGATGATTACATCCATCCATTTTATATCGAGACCCCTCCGTGCCTCGAAAAGCACGTTAAGCCGTTGGTGCCGGCTGTCATTTGTAGATTTTTGACAGTTGTGATGAGTAATCAGACGCCCAAAAGTCTGAAAACCAGTCTTACCAACGGGTATTGTGTTACCCAGTACCTGAGTTGTGGAGGTCAGATAGGCAGTCGCTTTATGTAAAATAGTGGTATTCAGCTGCATCCGGTTTGACTTCATCATAATTGGGAAAAGACTGGGTAGATTGACTTTGGAGAGATGATTATACTAACTTTCATGCTAGAAGGAAAATGAGTGATCACAAGCCGATATCGTGGTTTGCTTAATATTATTCATAAAATACTTTAGTGCTATTTCACGATATTCAAAGCAAAAGGGGGATAGCCGGTAGGCTATTTATAACTTAGAAAAGTCGTTTTCCCGCAGTAATACTATCGAAACTAAACAGATTTGACGCGCTTTCTCCGCAGCCCTTTGAACCTACAACATTAACATACTCGTAAATACTTCATAAAACCGTCGTTTTACTCACTTATCCTAACAGTGACTAACTAAATTGTACTATTAAACAATAACATAAAACAACGTACGTCTGTGCTAGGCCCGTCGTAAAGTTGAACTGCGTCCCGTTTCGTATGTGCGAATTTATGGTAACCCTATGTCTTGGGTACCGTTATTGCGTTTAGGAGCTACACACACTGTACTTTTCTCTCTCAGCTAACATGTCAATCATGTTTCCTAAAAAGTCAAATCAGAAAACTCAAATAAATATGAGCAGTGGAACAGGGAGGATCAACAGAACAATAATTATGGAGGCAAAGAGGAAAGACCTGAAATACTAATCATAATTTGAATAAAGAAAAGAAAACAAAAATAAACCTTGACAGTAAATTAAGTTAAATAATGAAATAGTAGACAGACGTCAAAGATGTTAGCTCTATCAAAACTGACAAAATAGACAAAGACCTTCGCTTTGGCCTTCTTTGTCTATTTTGTCAGCTTTGATATACATACACGTGAGGTTAAAAGAAATGCAAGAAAGAGAAAACAAATCCCGTGTAGAGTACACCTTACTAAACGAAGAGCTTGATGCACCCAGTCATAAAAGACTTTTGATTGGAGGTATGGCCTTGCACGTTTCATACCGCTTCTTTTTATTGGTAGCCTAGTATTTATGTTAGGATTTGATGATAAAAACTTCCCATGACCCCGATAGAAAGAATATCCTGGTTCAAAGATTATAAACACAAACATTTAGTAAACAAACATTTTGACAATAACTTACATTGGAGGGGGATGGGATGTTGTTGCTCGCGTCCGTAGGATTTACCACCTTCTCCAAGACCCACCCTACACGTGTCCCCCGGGTGGTGCCAAACGAGCAACAACGCCGAGCAACAGGCGGCGGTTAAATAACCTGATATTGGCTACCCCAAGCCTAGAGAAATTAAATCTTCTCTAAAAACGTGGCAATGGCGCCTTGGGAAAGCGCCATGTGTACCTTCCCACCCACCCTTTTATGAATATGGAAAATAATGAGAATACGATGTCTGGCAATCCGGCTAACACCCGGCGCTCACAGGTACCCGGGCCTGTGGGTGTGAAATTTGTTACCGAAGACTCCACAGGGGTAGGCGACCAGGCCCCTGTGACAGTAAATGCGTCTGGCAGCAATAGCAGCAGCAATAGCAGCAGCAAAAAGCTAGTTCAACAAGCTTTTCACCCAAGCTTGTTTTTATCGCGTCCTAGGAGCTCCTCCATGGGAAACCTTACCCAAAAATCTATGGAGAATCCAGACTGCACTAACCAAGGCAAGGAAAATTTGAACTCAACCGAATTACAAAAAGAACACAGCACTTGTCCTCCCGATTGGCAAAGAGTCCCAACTACCAGGAACACCAAAAAAAGGAAACTCAACAGTCCACCATCACCTGAGTGTGTGAAAGTCGCAAACCGTTATTCAGGATTACCCGTAGATGAAAATTCCCATGAAGGCACTCAGGCAAAAGAAAAGAAAATCAGCAAACCACCACCTATAATGCTCTATGGGGTTGACGATGTCAACAAACTCACAGAGCTTCTAGAAACAGTCGCTGAGCATACTAAGTTCACTTATAAAATAATTAATAAAAACCAGCTCCGAATTACAAGCGAAGACATCCACATCTATAAACAACTTATGAGTGTGATCAGAGAACAAAACCTGATAGGTCACACTTTCAATCGAAAAGATGGAAAAAACCTTAGACTAGTTATCAAAAACCTACACCACACCACCCCACATCAAGCTATTAGGGAGGCATTCGAAAATACCGGAAATGTAGTTTTAGGCGAAATCATAAACTCAAGGTATGGACCTGATAAAGTACCCACATCCACCTTCTTCGTTAATTTGCAATCAGGACCAAACAACAAAGCAGCAAAACAGGTGAAAGTTATTTATCACCAGGTAGTTGCTATAGAAGATCCCAAGAAAAGGGCAGCCCCAGTACAATGCCAAAGATGTCAGCAGTACGGACATTCAAAAAATTACTGTATGAGACCTTACCGATGCCTAAAATGCGCAGAATCACACAACACCAAGGAATGCCCTAAGACTGATCGTAATTCCCCAGCCACGTGTGCCTTATGCTTAGGCCCACATCCAGCAAACTACAAGGGATGTGAGGTCTACAAAGAGATCCTGGCCAGAAAAACACGTAAGCCAAACTTTACTAGAAACAAAACAACACAAAACACACAGATCAGCAATAACAATAAAGAAAACAACTCACAGACCAAAAAGAATGAAACTAGAAATGAAGGTAAACAATATGCAGATATAGTTAAGACAATACCGCATGAAAGGAACGCAACTCAAATAACCTACGAACAAACCACACAACACACCACCAGCAAACTGGAAGAGATATTTCTTAAACAAAGTGAAAAGATTGACGTTATCTTACAACAGATGAGCACCCTCTTAGGACTCATAACTACACTCGTCAATAAAATGACAAAATGATCAATACGATTAAAATAGCCACCTGGAACATCAACGGGCTATCTCCCAATAAAAGTGAAGTCGAGACCCTGATTAACTTCCATGATCTAGATGTCCTACTTATATCGGAAACACATTTCACATCTAACAGCCAAATCAATATAAAAAACTACAGCATTTATGCTACAAATCATCCTGATGGTACTGCTCACGGTGGAACAGCTGTTGTAATAAGGAAATCCATCAAACATCACGAACTGCCCCAGTTCAGCACGGAGCATATACAAGCAACCACAATAGCTGTCCATGACAGTAATGGAGATATCACCTTGTCTTCTGTATATTGTCCTCCAAAACACAATTTAAAAGAAGATCAACTTACAGTCTATGTGAAGAGTCTGGGACCTCGTTTTATATCAGGAGGAGACTGGAACGCTAAACATGTTCATTGGGGCTCGCGACTAAACACGACGAGAGGGAGAGAGCTAAAAAAGTGTGTTGATACGAACAAGTTAATCACAATTTCCACTTCAGAGCCAACCCACTGGCCGACAGACCCCAACAGACTGCCTGACGTTTTGGATTTCTTCATTATGAAGGGACTCGGCAGACTCTTCTATAACGTTCAATCTTGTCTGGATGGGTCGTCTAATCATATACCTGTTATTCTAACAATTGGCGCAACTGTTCTCAATCGCCAAAAAAGTCCCAGACTTTACAACAGCAGAACAGACTGGACAGAGTTTCGCAGCATCATTGATACGTCACTCAAACTCAAAATAGCATTAAAAAATATTAATGACATTGACAATGCAGCAATAGATTTCACCAGAACGATTCAAGAAGCATGTTGGAAGTGCACACACGTATTAAACCAAGACAAACCAAGACATAACACAGTGCCACTGGAAATACGCCAGATGATCCTAGAAAAGAGAAGATTACGTCGTGTGTGGCATGTAAGTCGCCATGCTGATGACAAACGGGCTTTAAATAGGGCTATACAGGACTTGAAACAGGTAATTAAAGATGCAGAAGATCTTACTCTGGAAGCTCATTTACAATCCCTGTCTGCAACCAGTGCGACCGCCTATTCACTCTGGAAGGTATGCAAAAACACAAACCAGCCAAAATACCCGAAACCACCTATTAGAGTAGGAGGAAACTGGGCTAGAACAAACCTAGAAAAAGCAAATGCGTTCGCTAAGCACCTCGCCAACGTTTTCGTACCAAACGAGCCCGAACCTGGAATAGATGATGTTGACATAGACAATATGCTGAAGCAAGATTTCCAGATGGAAATGCCAAGTAAATCTGTAACTCCTCAGGAAATTCGGCAGTTAATCAGGGCATTAGATGATAAAAAGGCCCCAGGGTTTGATCTCATAGACAAAAGGGTCCTTAAGGAGCTACCTGCTAAGGCGATCATTTTCCTGACAACGATTTTCAATAGTATGCTCAGGGTAGGATACTACCCATTGCTGTGGAAAGTATCACAAATCATCATGATACACAAGCCAGGAAAGCCGCCTCACGAAGTGACGTCCTATAGACCTATTAGTTTACTGCCTATACTCTCCAAGCTTTTTGAGAAGTTACTGTTACGCCGGCTTCTAGGTTCAATGTCAATAATTCCCGATCACCAGTTTGGCTTTAGATCAGAACATGCCACCATAGAACAAATTCATAGAGTGTGTCGCGTCATCAGAAATGCTTTGGAAACCAAGCAGTACTGTTCCTCAGTATTCCTTGACGTACAACAGGCCTTCGACAGAGTATGGCATAGGGGACTATTATGTAAAATAAAATCACACTTACCACACTGCTACTACAACATCCTGGAATCTTATCTATCTGATAGAATATTTCAGGTCAAGGAAGAAGATAGCACCTCTAGTTTCTATAATATACTAGCTGGAGTACCTCAGGGCTCTGTTCTTGGACCAGTTTTGTACACCATTTTCACGGCAGACCTACCGCAAAATCCTGGAGTGACAATTGCTACCTACGCAGATGACACCGCAGTCCTGGCATGCAGCAATTGCCCCAATAGAGCGTCGGAAAAACTACAGGAAAGTCTAGACGAAATTCACAACTGGCTTGCCAAATGGAGGATACGCGCCAACACATCAAAATCGGTCCAGGTCAACTTTACACTTAGACACCAGCAATGTCCACCGGTGAAACTTGGTCATAATCAACTCCCACAAAGCGACTGCGTAAAATACCTTGGTATGCATCTGGACCAGCGACTGACATGGAGGAAACATATAGAAACGAAACGAAAAGAGCTCGACATTAGGTACAAAGGCATGTACTGGCTCCTGGGTAGGAATTCCAAGCTGTCCGTAGACAATAAGATCTTGATCTATAAGACCATACTAAAACCCATCTGGACTTACGGCATTCAACTGTGGGGCTCCGCGTGTAACTCCAATATAAGCATGATTCAGAGAACTCAGAATAACATCTTAAAACAGATATCAGACTCACCTTGGTTTATAAGGAACACTGAAGTTCACGAACACCTGAATATGAAAACAGTGAAGGAAGAAATAAGTTCATGTTCGCAAAAATACAAGTCCAGACTGGAGAGACACCCCAACCAATTGGCCGCTCAACTCACAATACCAGATTATATCAGCAGACTCAAAAGACGCAACATTCTACAATTGGATAACCTGTAGAGAGCTGCATGACTAATATGAGAGTTACTCCTAATGAGGACTAACTCTTCCCTGCCAAATCATCATTCACCTCATCTGCTCATAGTTGTGGAAACTGATTGCAAGATTTTGAAAGGGAAAAAAAAAAAAAAAAAAAAAAAACTTACATTGGATTTATACTGTTGGGTCGTAAGAGTTCACTACACTTAAGGAATAGGAGGCTTCCTTTGAACAACTACAAAACTTATAGTAGTCCACTGCTGGTCATAATATTAAGCAATTACTGTGAAGGTAGGAAATGCCTATCGTAACATTTGTAACTTTAAACTCGCAAGTCAACCTGCTTTTTAATACATAAGTTGATCTACTAACATGTTCAAAAAGATATTGAACCTTAAAAGCGGTTCGTTTGTTACCTTTCTTCCACAACTGGGGAAGATGTAAAAAATAATTTGGAACTCAGTGGGGTAGTCAAACCAATTACAGACAACAAAGCAATTCGGGTTCTCTTGGACGGCGAATTGTTTTGTGACTTGCAAACTATTTGATATAGCCATTTTCTTTATTTGCACAAACTTTATTTTATTTGATTCCTTTGTCGTTATCGGAAAGGACATACTATAGTCTGGACATTCTAGTTCAGACGATTTTCGATTCAATAAGGATTGCTTACTTCGGCAAGTAATTCCCGAGAAACATTTTTACAAAAAAATCACTCGAACAGGGTCTTATATGGTTTGAGATTTTTATTCATTTTGATATCCAGAATTTTCTCAATAAACGGTTACATTTCGCCGAACCTTTCAAAACTAATTTCCCAGATATCCCTCCGATGATTCCACACATAATCAGTATTCCGGAGAATAACAGTACAAGACAAGTAAAATCCAGGTTTCGACCAATTACAGTCCTTATATTGCTTCGAATTCTGCCGGTGACCCAAACTGCTGGCTTGAACCCATGTTCGGAGGAGAAAGTTAGTTCACAATATTATAAATGGTTATTAATAGTCCCCATGTTATGGCTGGGTTTGTTTGGACATTTGATAGATTATTATTTATTTATTAATTAATTTATTTCAGATAGTAACAATACATAAAATACATTAAATAAAATTATTAATTATTATTACGAGATATATGGATTTATGGGTAGGTATATTTAAATTGGGCCCAAATTGATTTGAAAATAATAAAAAAACTTGACCGGTACGGAAGTTGCGGACCGATCCACCACAATTGCAAAAGGATTCGCCAGTGAGAGCCGTACTAATTCAAAGTCTAACATCAACTTCTTCTTGAAATATTTACTGTTCTAAGAGCTTGAGAAGTGATTCTAAACTTTTGGCGCGTTACCGTGGGAGTCAACGTCATTAATTTCAACCAACATGTAGTTTATCACTTGAAAATTTGCAAATCTTTAAAGTTTCTACCCACCAGGCGTTATCTAACCCATGGGAGCGTAAAAGGAAAATTGAATCGGTGCGGTTTCCTCCGAGACTGGTTCCTATTCATCATGTTTTCGAGGTGCCGTGATATTTCCGTCTTCCAACTTTGCATAATGTACATATTCAAAAGTTCAAGGATGTTATGTAAAAGGGTTTCTAAATGTAAAGCTGTTGGTGCTCATCTTGAGTATGTATATTATGCTGAGTTTTATGGGGCTGTTGTTATGAAAGCACCGATTGAATTTCATTGCATCAAAGTTGATGCAATGCTGGCTTTCGCTTTTAAACAAATTGAACTTGCAGTAAGCTCATCATATAGGTTAAGTTAAAACGACGGCTGTTTAGAATCACTTGAATATTTAGCACTAAACTTTCTCAACTATAACTTTACTTGTCCACAGTAAGTAAGGACTATCGCACTTCCTTTCGATGGTACCAGGATAGGTGCTCACTTCTTAAATCAAAAAGATACACACATTTACCATACGCCAGGAAGAAAACAAACTGCCGCTGCGTACAAAACATAGTGCCTTCAAGATAAGCCGCCACACGCAGCCCTGAGAAACAAGGCTTATCTGCAACAAAACGCACAAACCGTTAACAGACTGTATCTCCCACGATACACGCAAGTTTGTCGATTACAACCAACTATTACATGGAAACTATTACATGCTGATGTTTCCGACTGCTAACTGCTTTTTGTTTTCCGTTCGTTTAATTTATTTCTGTTCTCAGAAAGAAAACGTTTGTAGTTCCGACTCTGGTAATGTCAAATGGGAAAACTAATTTGAATTTACTAAGGCTTTTACTTATTCGTTCGAAGTAGTCGTGCTCAGCAATGAATGCACACTTGATTGGAGAAAAGCAGACCCTTTCAATACCAGGAAATTAAGGAGATTGAATGAACTCCAATCTTCCAATTCAGTAGCTTGTGAAATTGTGAATAACTTCACACATATTCATAATACCAGCGTACTAGGAATTCATAACATGAGGCAGTAATAAGCTCATGCTGACTATGTCGTCATAATTGGCGCCGAGCGCTCTCGAGCGAATAAATCGACGCATAGTTATCCATGCTACTAGACGTCTGACGCTTGCGTAACGTATTCGCGTCTATTTATTACTATTAGCTCACTCTGACTCATGACACCCTGGTATTAGCATGTCGTCTTTGTGAATTCGACTTAATAGCGTCATAATTTCTGCATTGTTGACGTGTTGGTGAATAGAGATGAATTCGACAGGTTAGGCTGTAGGCAGATCATTCAATTCATCCTTGATGCTATGAAAATTGCATTTCTATTCAATGCGAGCTTTCAAACATTTAAATTTGCGCGAGTTGATCCGAGCGTAAAAGCTCCATCTGAATTCAATGTTTCACTATCGAATCTACTAAAGTCACTCGCAATTAATCTCACTACATAGCCTGGGGGAAATTTTAGCTTTCTTTGGTCCCCCATCGTCTGTTCACGTTTATGTGCTATCTTAACATAAAATATTACCTATAAACAAAGGAATATGTTGTAACAGATTCTAGAGGAGCTATAACGTTTGTCATTTACAACGTTAATTTGACTGTAAGTTGCAGAAAGTGTTACTTATGGTACCATAACTCCATTGATCACTTTATTATGCTATAAATTAGTTACTATTACTTTGTTTGTTACGTAAAATCTCTCCGCACTTATTAGCATAGGCTCAGCTTTTAGCGCCTTTGTTTGGAAGAAATTATTGAAGTAATAAAGTGGTTTGAAAATGTTTATTAATGATTCATAAGGAAGTCGAAGCCGTTTCAGTTAGCAATATACGCGGTAATCTTAGGAAGTGAGTGCTTGAATAAGTTTATAATAGATCAAATGATATAGACGTGAATACAGGTAATGTTTGGAATGAGAGATATAAACATATTGGCAGTCATGCTGTTATTAACCCGTAACATGTAGAATCGAATCAATGTATTAAGAAAATGTATGAAAAATGTTCTTGTGAAGTTCATCTCTTCCATAAACTAGCAGTATATCTAAGTCCATAGTTAGGATTTCAAAAATATCTTATTAATCAGTTCTGGTATGTGCACATCTAATGACTACATGCTGCTTATTTGGATCAGCAGTCTTTTCTACAGCAATCTTGTTAACAAAATCTCTGAAGATGGATTGCAATCTAACAAAGCAATCAGTAGGTAACTTTGTCAACATCACAAAATATATTTGACTTAAGCACCGAAGAAGAAAATAAATAAAGTTTCTTTCTGACGAATGGTACCTGTTATATTTCACATCAATCAAGTCACTTAGAAGCCAACTATCGTGATTACCACTTATGGCTTCCCATTGTTTCGTTTATTGTCCTCTGAACAAAAATAATAAAGTTTATAACAACTGTATAGATTTCCTTGCTCAGGGGTCTTCTACATTTGAAAGGAGAATGTGATGTAGCCGCACTTTTAGAATATCTTACCATCCGAATGTAATACTACATTTATTATACAGTACATTGACATTATAGAAAATGTAAATGTCTACAACGTCGAACTGTCACAGACAATAGTTAATTATGTTTGATAATTAACACAAAAGGAAGTGAATCTGTAATGAGTTTCCTATACAATACAGGTTTCTATCTTACGTAGGTATTTCTGTTGCCACGTAAAGTAACAATGTAATATTCAACAATCTATTCTCTCAGGAAGTCTTAGGAACCTAACTGAAAACCAGAATAGAACCTGCCTACTGATGTTTCTGGAAATGTGTTAAGAGAATTCTATTGTCAGTTTACCTAGAATCAATCTGATTAGCCTTTTCCGAATTTTTTTGGAGGGAGTACTTTGTATGGAGAGACTACCTATCTGACCTCAACAACGCAGTTACTGGGTAACACGATACCCCTTGGCAAGACTAGCCCAATTACCCGATGGAGCCATAAAAGTTAGGTTACCTTCAAATACTACAAACGGATACGGTGGCTTCTACTTCACGAAAAACAAGCTCAGATAGTGCTAGATTCTCAGAGAGTATTGACATACATATGTACATGTGCTAGAGGATTCAGCTAGAATTTTAGAAAACATCAAATAGTCGTTATCAAATTCAATCAAAATGACAATAAAAGCCACGGTAAATATCATAATTTTAACGGCGACTTCTCGTCCCTTCATCCATACTGCAACGCGACGGGCATCCATCTGGTTCAATCGCTGTATTGAGCTTCTAAAAGTGACTAAATCGCTATTTGCCGATGCTACACGATACTTATAGTGTCTTCTTCTGATTCCACCTCTGGGCTATATCCGTAAGATAGAATCAAAATTTCACTTATCACTAGTCGCTATACAAAACCGCGCGGAATCGTCTATCATTCCTACCACTGTATAAACCCCTTTACAAAACTTTTGTCATCCAAAGATATGTATGTTTACGAAAAACGTAGTAAACTGTTGGGAGCCATTGTCTGTTTGATGGATGGTTTCACATTAGTTTTGTTACTTTTATTTCTGTGCTTCTATTCGTGGAGAGGTTTAATTTTGGAGTTTATTTTTTGTTATGTCATATGATAATTACTTGGCGATGGACGATGAAGGCTGATCGATTTTGATTGGTAGCGGTTTTTAATTGTGTTTATTTGTGTCTTCAACAGGCTCGTTTGTAATATCTCCGGGGGTAGGTTAGGTTAGTATAAAAAGATGATGAGTTTAAAAATAGATTTTTCCTGGTTTTTATTAACCACCGTATTACCATAGTACCATATTTATATCTGTAATATTTAAGGTGTAAATAATGCACCGACTATTACTCTTTTTATATAGTAATATGTTGGTGCCATAGATATATATTTCTATGGTTGGTACTGTATATATGCCGCACAGAATAACAGTAATGGTCTTCTCTTCGCATGCAAACCAAACAAGGATATTAATCAGTCAACATCTGAAAGATACCGTGTATTTTTTAATTTCCATCCTTCAAAATATATACAAATTTGTTTCCGAATAGGTATCTCTAAATTAACTGATCTATCAATAATCCATCACTATTATTAAAGTTCTAATAAAAGTTTATCGTATATAAAATTAAGTTCTCATGTCACGGGGGAAACGTTATCACGTATCGGTATATCAGAGACTTTTAACGAGTGCTTTCGGTATCCGCCTACGAGTTACTCAATTAAAACTCTATTATCTATAAAAATCGTGACATCTAAACTTTTATGGCACTCACCGTTAGGGTCACCACTTTTAAGTAGATGTATTAGTTGTATTGGTTCCGGAGACACAGCAGCACAGTGTGAGATGAATCGGATTTATTTACATTTTGCCAAGTCTCACATTACTTTGGAGTCTTTACATTGTTTAGGAACCCTAGGAAACCAATAATTACGCATGGCTTTGCATTTTGTATTTGCAGCTTGAGCTTTTGAGTAAGCTTAAAGCCACTAAATCCCGTTGAGGTTTTGAAATCCGGCCAGTTAGTACTGTTAGTTCTTTTATGCCAGTACTTTGATATTGAAAAAAAAAAAAAAAACAAATTGGTGGTAATAGCCCAACGAAAAGAGGTTGTATGTCAGGAGTTAGGACCCCATATACCAGTACTCTGTTCCTACAAGATGAAAAAAGAAGTTTGCCTATTCAGTTGGAGTTGTAAACAAGAATGCCGTTTACAAGCTGAACAAAAACAAGTCTAGAAACTAAGAAAAAACAAACAGTTTTTCGCCTTGAGTAATATGACAACCCTACTTACAAACTGACCATTGACACATAATCCGCGTTCAATGTCAAGAGTCAAACCTCTGAACGGTGATTGGTCAGCGGCTACTCAAAGCTCGCAAATATGCGCTTACGCAACCGAGTTGAACCGAGCCGTTACGCATTGACGTCGTCAATGCAGTGTCGATTATCGCTATCGGTTCGATATTGACAAGTCGTGATTACCCACAGTGTGCAATGCGGCCACACGTGGCGTCTAGATGGATTAGTAGTAGTTCGTTTTGTTTGAATAGCATTTAATTCGATCAATCTGGGTACTTAGGAAACTAAATATGGCATAAAATATTCGAACCACAAATCGAACCTCTAATAATTCAAATTTTACGCTCGTAAACATATTATTGAACATTCGAATACCTATAATGATTGTCAACTCTTTTTTTTTTTTTAATAACGTTATTAAACTGTTCCACCGAACCGCACGTTACAAAATTTCGTTTCAGTGCGGTTAGTGTAAGTGCTTACGTGCGGTTCGTCCAAGTGCGGTTCAAATCAGTGCTTTGAGTGGAATACCTCCTCTTTTTGTGAACCTCAAACAATTCGTATTTTGCAGTCCTAAAAAACTAAATAGCCAAGTAACTGCGACCATCGCAGATGTAGCGCTCGTCAGCCGCTGCTGCGGCGCCCCTTGCTTCGCTCGTTCAGCTCGCGTGCGGTTGGACACAGTTCTAACTTAACACATTTGGTTCCGACCAAATGTAACCTAGCTTCTCGTATACTGTGACTAATTCGGCTTGCGTATGGATCACAGTTCCAACCTTTTTTTTTTTTTGTTTCGGTGTGGAAAACCCTTATGGATGTCCGCCGCCCTGGGGCGGGCGGCGCGGTCTGTCAGACTTACTGACTAAAAACCACCCCGGTGTTCCCTCTCTCACCTACGCCGGAGGTCGCGGGAACGAACGATACTTCCGCAACCCCCGGCTGGTGCTGGCCCGCACCTGCGGGCTTCCTCGTGTCAGGGCGGGGGGGGGGGGAGTGAGGTGTTAAACTCCCCCCGCGACGTCTAAGAGGGGCGCGCGTGGAACACTACGCGCCGCCGCCTCGGATCCTGATGATCACAGTTCCAACCTAACCTAACCCGTTAAGTCGTAGTACCCTAACTTAGTTACTGCGAACAACTATGAGAAAAGGCCACAAAGTTAAAACTATACTCAATTACTTAAAAAAATGTGCACCATTAGAAGCGCAAAAGGTTTTTGGAGGATCAGTTAAATATTTTATATTTAGTATTGCATTAAGCTTTTTGCGTTCTGTTCTGACACTGATTGAAAAACCACCAAGATCATAATCTTGGTTGGTTTTTCAGTAAAAGCCCCAAAAGTGATGAAGCTCCAAGTTACGTCACGTTTCGCAGATAGAATTCGCCATTTAATGTCAACAGGGAAACTATTCCGCTTCGTAACTGAATATTCTGCTTAAACTTTGATGTCAATATTGTCCTTTGAGTTCAAAGCGTGTAGCTAGTTGTATATTAAAGATAAAGCATACAGTGTGCTGTGCATGCACGGAAAATATTTGTATTCTCACTTTGATGTTTGGGAGTAAGGCTCTACTATCGAGGATATAACGAGCCACATTTATTGCGAGGTAATTTCGTAACACACTAACAGTAGCTGTAGCTTTCATTTTGATAGTTCAACAACATTCATTGCGTTTTTTATGCTGTTGAGTCGACAAATATTTCGAACATATGAAGCAATTTATTTATTTTAATAATTCCCTTATTTCAGGCAACTAAGGCCCATAGAAAAAAAAAACAATACATACTACTACAAACATACTTATAAACTAATACATACAAAATTATAACTTAAAAATACAATAAATAAATACAACATAACACAACTTATACTACTGCACACGAAGTGTCGGCGTCGTGTTTCGCTGACTGGTGTCATGTAGCCGGCCACGAAACCGGCGATACACAACACCCTTCGGCCAGAACTCTTCCTTGAGGAACTTCTCGAGATGATGTATCGGAACACGCACCACGAACGACTTGAAGTTCGTGTTGTGACGCGGCTCCAACTTCTCGACCCTCAAAGTCCAGTTGGTCTTCACACGCAGGTACTCACAGGCAGCACTCGCAGCAGGTATTCGCAGGGAGGGAGGGGGGGATTAGGATTAATATTCTTCAAAACCATTCAGATTATGATTGGTCGTGTGTTACGCAATGAGGGTGCGGACTATTATGATGGAAAATTTTGACACTGATTGTGGGTGTTTAACAGTTTTCATTATCATCTGCGTACGAGTTGTCTTTTCCCAACTAAGTTGGGATCGGCTTCCAGTCTAACATTTTAAGATGCCACGTGTACCTAATACTAGTATTCATACCAGTATTTCATAATAATAAACATAATAATACTCCTCCAGACCGTATTTCGGCTATGGCGGCCAATCTCAACGGAAACTAGCCTTAAGCGCGGCGGCGCGGGAGATAAATTATCGTGCACAAGTGCGTACGCAGAAACAGGTGCTCTCTCTCTCTCTCTTCCCTCACACTCATAGTCCAATGGGACAGCACGCAAATCAATAAGACCGGAGAAAAACCAGTGTTATATGTACATGACTACCTATCTGACCTCCACAACCCAGTTACTGGTTAACGTGATACTCCTTAGTACTATCGTATCATATTTATATGGTCTCTGTTTTCTTTCTAGATGATGACGAGGAATGCGGCGCCCTATCTGAAGGTTCAGAGACTTCGGAGTGCGGCCGTGCAGACACTGACGACGAGGGCATCGAACGGGATTCCGAGCCTGCCCCCAGGAGACGGCGCCGGCGCAGGCGGTTTATGCTCAAGGATGTTGTTGAGGTAAGGAATGTCTATAGAAAAATATGAAAATGCATAATTATAAAAACAATGCAACGCAAAATCTTCTAGCAGAACACTTAGGGTGACGTCGCCGATTTCTGCGATGAGACTTTGCAACGCTTTTATGTGTAGAATTTGAAATATGACAGCTTTTTCCCATAATTTTATGAATACGGGCCTAGTCGATATATTGTCGAAGCATTTCTTTATTTAATGATTTCATTTTACAACTGTTTAGGTAAGTATCCATGCATTGTAAAAAGTCATATTTGCTTTTTGCGCATTGGTTTATTAACCCTTCTTATACCGAAACGTGGATCCACGCGAGACACAGGCTTTTTAATTGTTTCTTTAAATATGGCATTCACCCAGTTAAGGACGTCGTTCGCACATCTTTGGCTATCATCTCCAATATCCAGAATATCACAAGTATCTTTCATTTTACCGTAAGCTTTCAGAACTCCCTAATGGAATTAGGAATGTTATTCTTCCTTGACACATATTATCAAGGATTCACGAGAGTCTCTTAACGAAACTAACTAATTACTTTGTCCTGAACAATTACCGTGACCCGAGGCGGTACGAGTACTAAGTGATCTTTGGATCCGCAACGCCCTTAATTTGAAGAAAATGGGAGTAATCGAATTAGTTAGTGTTACTGAGCACATTGAATGATAACTATTAAGAAGACGAGAGGCTCTTAGCTTTCAAGAAGTTTTAATTTGTTAGTTTTTTCATTGCTTTGATAATTTCGTGATCGACCGATATTAGCTTATTGGTACCGGTAACCGGAAGTATTTTCTCTTGACATTACATGTGATATTTACCAACTCCCACTGGGCTTGCGTGGTGGATTACGGCCCACTATTCTCTCACAGGAAAAGGACTGTATCCCAGCAGTTGGAACATTATAGGGTGATTATGCTGATCGATTAATAAAAACTAAAAATAATTTAGACGCAAAGAATTACTTCCCCGTAAGGAAGGTTTTCACCAAGAAATGCTTAAGACGAGAAACACTGGTATGGAATATATCCATCCACTAGACAGTTTATTAAAACTTCTTGCTTATAATTTCCTCTCACATGTCTCTTCTATGTAAATAAATACATCTGTTCAATTGATATAATAGTAACCAGTTTTCAAGATTCCAATCCTGATTAAATTACGAAAGATCTCCAAAAATCCAGTCAGCTTATCTCGTCCTCATCTTTATCTTTTTCTTTTTATTAAATACTAGTTCACACTGTCGACTTTCTCTTACATATCAAACCTTATCGAAGTAATACGGCTTGGTGTTCATTTACTGTCGAGCGTTGACAAAGCCCCGAATAACATGTTAGGTACTGGTTTATTTAGATCGGATAAGGACGGGACGGTACACAAGTTTTATAGAAAGGGCTTAAGAGATAAATCATGCGTAATAGAGATTTATAAGAGATAATTTCATTCAGGAAACGATGGGATAACATTATTTCGAAAGGCACTAATTAATACGTTTCATATTGAACTGAATTAAAATGTCGACAATGATCTAAATGTTTTAGCTACTTTAATACGTCAAAATGGTCATTGAAAAGTTTACGTGCAAAATTGAGAAAATCCTTTTTCTGTTTAAGTAGAACTAATCGAACAGTAGAAATGCTAATAATTGTCATCATTTGCCTAGCCTTTTGCAACTATTTTAGGGTCGACTTCCAGTCTAACCAGATGCAGCTTAATACCAGTATTTTACATGGAGCGACTGCCTATATGAACCCAGTTACTACGATACGTTGACACCCTTGGTAAGACTGGTTGTCAGACTTTCGGGTTTCTGACAACCCGTAACGACTGTCATAGATCCATGGACCAACCGCGACAAGCGTAGCTTAACCTGAAAGATCGACCCGTGTGGCCGTTATTACTTCGTTTTAAGTCCCAATGTCCCAATTGTATCAAATGAAAAATGACAATATAGTTTAAATACCTACCAACTTCAACAAAAATTTACCAAAATACAAATTAAGTCCCCGAAATAAGAACCCAGAAGTTTCATCCTAAAATACGTCACAGAATGACCCCTGAAATCCTTAAGATCCCTTCCCACGAGCTAATCACGAAGGACCGAAAACTTCCCTTTCTTTCCATTGTCCCGTATCATGGACCCCTGCACTTATGATGTTGCATCACATATAATGGTGGCCGATGTCATCTACTTTCACCGTCACGTATTAGGAAGTTATTAGTGGATAACCTGACTTTATGGGGCTCTGATGGACTTGTTAAGTGAATCCGATGGAGTTAAGGTGTCAGCGCATTGGTGCGGCCGTGTGAAGGTGAGGATTTGTTGTAGTGAGCTTTAGTATATGTATGTGTGGACGAATGATTAAACTTTTGAATGTAATTTGCGTATGTCAATTAACTGCGATAGTGCGCCTAAAAAAAAATGTTGGTAAATTGGAGTACATATTGACTGTGTGGACTGGTCTAATCAGTTCTAGAGGGAGGTGGGCTGGTTGGAATAACCACCGACGGCCGCCATGGTCCAAGCACAATGGTCCACTTGAAGGACTAAGTGCGGAAACCAAACCCGTAACATAGAACAGTAGTCCTATTCTGTAAAAATCTCACCGTGATAACTCGGGTGAAGTGAGCTCAAAGTGTGCTGTCATTAGTGTCAATCCCTAGCATCAGATGGAATTACAGCTCATTTCACCTAATTTCTCACGGTGAGATTCTAACAGAATCGATCGGCAGGTCTAGGTGGTTGTAGGTGTACTGAATGCCTTTATTTTTCTCTTCATTTACAAATTCTTTGTTCTATATCTACTCTATGTCTTTCTACACGATTCTCTATTTATTCTCAAACATGTGCTAGATAAGCTTTTCCTATCCATGTCCAGATTATTTTATCATCACATTTCAAGTCTTAATAATTTGGTCGCAAGCAAATGGTCATTCCTATTAAGAAATGTTACGATCCAATCCGTCGAGACCCTTACAACTTATAATTTTTATGTAATAAAGATAAGTGTTGATCTCAAATTTCTATGCGTTTGTTTTACGACCGTACTTAATATCCACAGCATAAGTTGTCATTAAACCCGTAATTAGCCGGTGGAATGGCTTTCCGAAAGATATCGATGGCTTATTATGAAATTGTATTATGATATCATCGAGTAAATGAGTAAAGAACATTAATTCTAATGGGAGTTGCATCATGTGTTACTCAGTTATGTATCTTTTGAGGAGCTTTGATTTTGTATGTTTCGATTACTTTTTTTTTTTTTTTACTCCTAACAAAGGATTGTAGTAAGTAAATGTTAAAAATACAATTTTACAAAATAAGTACTATTTCTACAAACGTGTGGGAGAGCACTGCTCTCCTAGCTAGGTTATGGAAACCAGTCCGGTCCCCTAAGTTACAATGACGTAAAAGTTACATAGTGCTTCTGATGTTACTGTTACAATTTCGAAGAATTGAGTTCAGACAATTCAAAGTTTAAGATACGTTTTGTTATTTTTAAAATAAAATAATTTAAGATTAATAATATGTGTGTGTGTGTGTGATTGGGTTTGTGGTGTTTGTGGGTGTGTGAGTGTGTGTGATTGGGAGTGTGGTGTATGTGTTTGAGGGTGTGTGCGTGTGCTTGTCGATATTCATCACATATGAGATATTTTCAGTTTCGTCATATGACTTATTTTGGAGGTACGATTGTACAATCTTTTTGCATTTGTAATACTTTAGTCCGTAGATTTGACACTTTTCGTTTATTTGGTTGTATACAAACGGACCAAGAAAATGAAAAAATCTCTTGACAAAAGTTGAGCGTTGCCGTCCGTCCGTCTGTCCGTCCGTCTCCGTCTGCGGCTTAGTTCAGAGACTCTTAGTACTAGAAAACTATAATTTGGCATGGAGATACATATTAATCACGCCGACAAAGTGGTAAAATAAAATAATGAAAAAAAAAAACATTTTTAGGTTCCCCACGGTGTGGTGTATCCTTGGATAGGTCTTTCAAAAATATTGCGGGTTTTGTGAAATAGTCAGCTGCTAAATGGTTGTTTTGGGATATGTGAAAAAAAAAACACGGTAGTAGTATATACTCGTACTCGTAGAAGTTAAAAGGAAAACTTTCACAGCTAAGTAGGCTTTACAAGTTTACGAGTAATAGTCGACCAACTTACATTTGCAGTTGCAATGTATGGGAGAACATGATTTACAACTACAATGTTGGTTGTTCTATTATATCATTGTTCCAACTACGGAATTCTGCGTGGTCCGACACGCACTTGGCCGGTTTTTGTATTTTCTACTCGTATTATTCGATATGGCGTGTTGTGCTGTTGCAGAATGACTATGTGTACTCGTAGTATGAAGTGTTGCCGAACATTTAGCACTTTGCAGTCATTGTCATAATTGATCGGTTGGAAACAGAATAGGAAGAAAAGTGGCTACTTTTACGTTTAATATGGCCCTATGTGCTACTTCTTGCGCAACAAATTGACTGAAATAATTAAAAGAAACAGAAGAAGTCACTGCTCCTGAAATACAGGTACTAACCTAACTCTGGAGACAGGGTCTAAAACTTTTCTGTAACCTCTTTTTATGGCAATAAAGAAATTTATTATTTATTATTATTTGTTGGTAAGTATACATTTTTGTATCTCGGCACTGATCTGCCGGTTTTTTTGGGTAACGCGGGCCAAAGCCAAGTGCTACCTTTTTTTTTTTTGGGTGGGAGATTATCAAATAAAGAAGTTATTTGATAATTTGCACAACAACGACAACACCCTCCCGCTCTGGGCGGAGCGGGACGGTGTAACAGACTTTTACTGACTAAAACCCACCCGCGTTCCTTCAGTTGCCTGTACCAAGGGACACGGTAACTCTTTCGAACAACCCGCGACCCTGGCAGGCATCGGCCCTAGCGGACCCCGTCAGTTACTGCTGACATCTCTTTGAGGCGCGCGTGGAACACAAAGCGCCGTCGACCCGGGCCTGGTCCTTATCGGACGACGAACTGCCCATTGCTCGCCGTCCGCAAGCCCGCGCCTACGGTGGCCGGGAGTCGGCTCTTGACTCCCGACGCCCAGGGCGTCTCCTGCGGCGACTAGGGGCGTGAGGGCGCAAAGATTGCCTCTCCCTCACACGTTCCGCTTCCTCCTTCGCAAGCATTACTGCTTCGCAGAAGGAGGTGACGGCTTCCCCTGCACTCTCGCTCCGTACCATGGCCTGGACCAGGGCCGGACGCCAGAGATAGCCGTCGCCGGTCGCCGCCGTGAGGACGCGGCGGTGCTCCGCCCAAGCCGGGCAGACCTCCACCGTGTGCTCCACCGTGTCCTCCGGGCGATCCACACAATGGTGACACCCGGGCGTTTCCTCCCGCCTTATACGGAACAGGAACCTCCCGAAGCAGCCGTGTCCAGTGAGGACCTGCGTCAGGCGGAAGGTGAGGACGCCGTGGCGCCTCTCTAACCACTCCTCAAGCCAAATTCTACCTTTGAGAGTACTAACCTAAAGTGATAATTGATGATGATAATTATATGGCATGGTAATATCATGTTTTCACTTTTATTATTGAAATAGTTGGAAGCCAGTAAGTGATGATTTTTATGACACTCGAGTAAAATGGAAAGTTTAAGTGCAACGTTACGGACTATAAATTACAATAAATTTCAAACGAGTGAAGCGTCTATACGACACTGTAATGGAATCTTGCGAAAAAGTGGTGAAAGATCTGCTGGGTGGTATGTAAATAAAATTGATATCAGACACGTCATGGTTCCCTGAGACAAGCGCGATGGGACTAGCATCACAATTTCTATGGAAACTTCATTAAAATTATCCTACTAGAGTTGCGTCGCGCCTGTCTGCGGGAACCCTTTACCTACACGATTGGATCGGTTCACTAATGCATTCATTTTTTATTTTTCATTCGTTTTGTGTTCATATGTTTCACTCCGAACGAAAGACATAAATGAACAAAAGTGAGAAACAATTTTAAATAAGGAAGAACCTTAGGTTTATCTAAAGGACGAACGGACTTTTCAAATAACGAAGCTTAACTAATATTGTTGTAGGACTTTCTGGCAGTATTGGCAACTACATTTTAGTGGCTTTGCTCTCTAATAGTACATGACTGCAGCGGTCTGCAAAAGATGCATTTATGGACGAACCTGAAACACACCACACGTGAAACGACACATACTTGAGTCCATCAATGCCTGGTTGCGACCAAACTTTGTATCGTACTATTCTCAAATAATGCGTGGAAATTCAAACTACATAAGTATATAAATTAAATATAAATTCCAGAATCGATGACGAACAACCATAATGTTTCACGCGCCAATGTTCATTTGTTTCTTTATTACTTTAAAAATCTCTATTGGCAAGCCAGTTCGAAATTTAAATAAAAACTTTGAGTTACATCCTTGGTTGTGCTTGTGTATCTACTATTATAATTATGTTACGAACTAAAAAAGTTCGTTCCATTATTGAACTACTCGATAGATATGAGTTTTCATACTAATTTATTCGGCCGTTAAATACGACAGTATTCTCGATTTATCACGAAGAACATTCTGAGAAACATTCTGAGAAAATAAACTTGAAGATTGGATAGCAGGCACGGCACACCAGTAACCTTCTTTTTTTACGCAAGCAGTACCTAACATCACCAATTAATTTAACAAACGTGGCGACTCTTTTTCTTCTATGTTTACGAAGCGTTCAGGTGAAAACGTTGCTATGTGTCAATGAAATAATCACTGTAATTCGATTGGCTTCAATTAATGTCGAAACTCGTTGATTATTCTGCATTTCACGTGCAAATTGTAGCTGTTACGCGATAATTGATCCATTTATAAATTAGCACTGTATGTCGAGTACACTAATTGATGTGTTTATTGTTAAATCACGTGTTAAATAGACTTGCACCAGTTTTTATGAGGTGTGGATGTAACACTAGAAAAAATGACGCTTTTTGGCGGAATTAATCGCAAAATAATTTTTGCTTGCACTTGTGGCGGCATCTACATCGCCACATGCGAACTACCCATCACACTGACGTCACGCAAAATCCTGCAACGCGCAATACAGAGTTTACCGCACAACTAGTAATACATCTCGACATCAATCGTCGGGCAGTTGCACAACAGACACGACACCTGTCTGGTCAGAGGATCCTCCCTTTTCTATGGAGTATGAGTGAACTTTACACCCTGTTCCTCATACCTCCATCATCATCTGCCTAGCCTTTTCCCAACTATGTTGGGGTCGGCTTCCAGTCTCACCGGATGCAGCTGAATACCAGTATTTTACATGGAACGACTGCCTATCTAACCTCCACAACCCAGTTACTGGGTAATACGATACCCCTAGGTAAGACTGGTTGTCAGATTTTCGGGCTTCTGACTACCCGTAACGACTGTCAAAGATCTATGAATGACAGCCGGAACCAACGGCTTAACGTACTTTCCGAGGCACGGAGGGGTCTCGGTATGTAAAGATGGTCACCCATCCACAGACCAACCGCGGCAAGCGTAGCTTAACCTGATCGATCGACCTGTGCGGCTGTTATCATTTAGCCACGGGCCCCTCAACGGCCCTCACGGGTTCCTCAGCACCTCCATACACTAAAAAAAGCACCTGAACAAGGTATGTCGTAGGAGGTTGTTTTGGTTTTTTGAGCCTACATACCTACATAACATACTGATATAAGCTATTTTTTTTACCGTCTCCAAAATTTTACAGGGTGTTCTACCCAAGAATGTGAACAACTTTCACTACGGGATCAACTATGAATCACAAAAAAAAAATCAGCAATTTTTATCCATGAATGATGGCTGGATAGTCAAGTTATATGAAATATATAAAATCAGTTCTTCATTTTCTTCTCAATAGGGCTTCTCGGATCCTGCATGACTCGGTATTTCGTATTAAAGTCGTGTCCGAATATGTACTTGACACTGATTTATTTATAATGGTATGGACATGTGGCGTTCTGCCAAACCTTGCCAGTATTTCCCTTGTGGGTTTAGTATAATAACCATCCTTTTTGGAGAAGGAAGGCGGAAATTTTATTGTATTCGGTGTAGTATAAGTTTAACATTATGTTGAAGTTTTGACTTTTTTGTTAATTTACCAAGCCGAGCACTCGATAGCATTTCATGCCCTGCTTTAGAGGACAATTTTTTTTTTAAGCTATATTTTACTACGAATTTCATAGTAGCTGAAAAAAAGACCAGTGCTGCATAAAAGACCTTTCCGAAACACAGCAAAACAATGGAGATATTTTTGTATCATTAAAAATGTTCCAACGCAAGCCACGCATGAATAATAAACTGCCAAGCTTGCAATATTCTTGAAATACTTATGTCCTACGACACAAAACTTGCAATCAGCAGGATTTTCCTCACACACAAGTTTCAAGTATGTAATTTAAATCCTGAAGGAATCAAATTAACGTTCCCACTATTGTTAATTTTATTAATTAAAACAATTTATCGTGTGAATGAAACTCCAATACTGGAGTTGTATTTCCGGGATAAGCAGATATTTAACCCTTTATACATTGAAATGCAGAAAATAATAAGTGTAAATAACGTTGTCCACCGCTCTCTTCGTATAAAAAAGGGTCATTATTGAGCGTACTAACGCAGCAATGTATAATTCCTTGAATGACAAACTTATAATCAAGCCAGTAACAAAATTCCCTCGATAACGTACCCAGGATCGTTTTATTATATCTCCCTGTGTATTTACACTAAATGCCGTCACGACCGTAATTTCCGACTGCACCCTAATTGCGTAACACAGAGAGTAGGTAATAATAGTACCTACTCTCAATTTGAATCATTTTGAAGCATATGGGTAATCCATTGATCCGTATGTTGGAAAAATTGTCTGCTCAACAACGTAAATAACGCAATGAATGTTGTTGAACTGTCAAAATGAAACCCATTGTTACTGATAGTGTGTTACGCAATTAACCTGCTGTAACTAAAACTCGTAACGATAATTTCGTGTTGGGTCATTAAATTATTGACATTAGTATGTACCTTTGACATTTGTCACGAAAGTCATAGGTTTTCTTATGTCAACCGGTACCAAACAAATTGTCTACCAACATACATTGGTCGTATATTCAAATGAGAACAGTCATTTCTGACAGTTTAAAGAAATGGCTGTAACACGGCAATTTGACGTAATGTGTCAATTTAATAATTTTTCCCTGACTGTAGGTACACTCTTTAAGTGTCAACCGAGTCAAAATAATTTATTTAAAACTAGCAGCGCCCCACGGTTTCACCCGCATAAGTGTCGATCCCGTGGGAATATCGGGATAAAAACTATCCCATGTGTTATTCTGATGTATAAGCTATATTACTGTAAAGTTTCATCAAAATCCTTTCAGTAGTTTTTGCGTGAAAGAGTAACTAACATCAATCCATTCATCCGTCCATGCTGACAAACTTTCGCCTTTATAATATTGGTAGAGCTAGAAACCTCAGTAAAGTTAATTGGCATAATAAAAAGATCCTTCGTCTTAAAAGACATGTGAGCACTTGAATAGGAAGTAGAGGAGCCGCGCAATTTCCTCTTTTCTTTGGCTATGTAAGCGTCGGGATCGGTTAAAGTGGGTCAGTGGGTCGTGTAGGACTCATCAATAATAAATGTCTAGTGCACACTTAGATTCATTTACTATTTCAGTGTGTCCCGGGTGTAGTTAATGAGTTGATTTAAGTATGTGGCGGTGGATTTTCTTCTTTTTTAAAATACTGATGAAAGGAGTAAGTGGGCGTAATATAGGTACAGTCACGAGCAATAATATATAAACATTGTCACATTTTCTAAATTATCTTAACTTCTACCATTCAAAAAATATGTGTACGATATTTTCTTCTAAATTACCTAACCATCAAACTGTGTCAAAACTGGGTATACATTGGTTTCACAGTAATGTAAACGAAACAAAATCAAGTTAAGTTTACACTTCCAATGTCATTTTTAACTATCCATGACAATTTCTATAACATATATACACGTAATACAAACTGTATACGTGTTATTGGAATTTTCATGTATACATTAAAATGATATTGAAAGTGTATACCTACTTTTTCCTGTTTTTATTTATTTATTTATTTATTTAAACATCATGCACAAGAGTGGTACATAGGCGGACTTAATGCCACAAGGCATTCTCAGGGCATGTTTTGTATTTGGGGTTTTTGTTAAGTTTATTACAGTAATAATTACGGTTTTATAAATAAACAGGGGTTGGTTACTGCTATAAAACAAGGGCTTACGAAATCAGTGTAGTAATTAGTTACCAAACGTAATGATTAATAATAAAGCCTATTAAATATAATAGCGTAGTTGTAATAATTTATATTAAATCACAATTTAATCAAGTAAGTCACTATCGCTACACATAACTATTGTTCATTTTAAATACGAGGTATCGGTACTTCCCATCGGGACTGCGGGTCCCGTCGGGGCCTCGGCAAAAGGGCTAAGAAAGAACATGGGTGGTTTTTAGTCAGTAGAAGTCTGACACTCTCACACACACTGGTTATTCGATGATTTTCCACCCGCGAAAAAAAAAAGAAAAAGTATCGGTACTTAAATTAATTAAAATCTTGTGTAGCCACCTTCAGCGTTTATAACATCTTGCAACCTTTCCTGCATTGACGAAACCATATTGTTACATACGTTATTGCCTCTAAAACTATCCCTTATCTCATGGACGTGTCTGACCAAGGCTTTTCTGGTTCTAGCTTGGTTGCTGTCCCACTCTTGGACCATCAGCCCCCACAAATTCTCAATAGGATTGAGGTCTGGGCTTTTAGGCGGCCACGGCAACGAATTCACGCAATTTCGGTTACGACTAAACCAGGCCTGAGTGTATCGAGAATTATGGACCCCTGAATTGTCCTGCACAAAATCAATAGGCGTCAGCTCGGGAAAGTATACCTCCAGACTAGGCAGTAAAACTTCGTCTAAAATACTGGTATATTGCTCGCTATTCATGCGTCCACTGGCTGCCATCCAACCCCAAACGCCCAAGCTTATCCGGCCACTTCTTCTTGATGGCAGTATATTTTTATCCAAATAACGAGTGTTATTAGGCCGCCATAAAGACAAACGTCCATCAGCAGAAGAAACAAACACTTTTTCATCAGAAAAGATGGCTCTGCTGAAATCGTAGTTCAGATATTCTCGAGCAAATTGTAGTCGCTGTTGTTTATGGCGTGCAGTTAAAAGCGGTTTTCGCGCCGGAACCCTGTGACGTATGCCAGCTGTGCGTAGGCGACGTCGAATCGTTGAAGATGATACGCGATGTGATGACGATATGTCCTGAATTCGCACAAATCCATCACTAATCACACTATTCACGATCTGCCTGTCCTGCGCCGCGGAAGTTTTTCGTGGACGACCACTACTTTTAAAACTAACAACGTCACCGTTATCTTCCCACCGCTTGAGCCACAAATACACGGTTTTTCTCTGAAAAAAAAATGCATCTTAGTAAACTGTTACTTATTAATTTAATAAAGAATCCTAAAAACTATACATAGCTTATATTGAAATAATAATGAATTCAAAATTAAAGTGATATTATCATTAATTTGAACTTTTTGTTAATTAAAAAGCCTATAAAATAAAAATAAAACAACAAAAATTGCAAACTCACCGTAATTCCCAATTCATTTGCAATGTCTGTTATTGAAAGTCCCTGTTCTTTAAGGGTGCGTCCACATCTGGCGAATGTGCCGCGAATGTGCAGCTCGCGAGCCGTTTGCGAGCTGCCCGCGAGCTGCGCGCGTGCATTTTTGTTCGTGCGCCGCTCCTGCGCCGCCCGCGCGCAGTTCGCGCGCGGCGCAAGTGTCGCGCGAGCGCTATCGCTCCTCCCCGCGCTGATGCTAGGCAAACGAAAGTGTAAGCACGTGAGCTGGACGCGCGCTGCTCGCGCGCGGCGCGCGATCTGCGCGCGTCCAGCTCACGTGCGCGAACATAAAATGCACACGCGCAGCTCACGGGCGGCTCGCGAACGGCTCGCCAGCTGCGCATTCGCCAGATGTGGACGCACCCTTCGAACAATGATTTTGTGTTTGTCATATGTAGAAATACGATATGGCACGTTGTTACTATTCATTTTACAGCGGTTTCAATAATAATCACAATAACACAGGAAATATTTATCTAGCTGTACTGTACGACAACAAAAAACAACCGTAATGCGCGCTTATCCCTTCTGTTTGATTTGCAATGTTGCCGTAGGAATCTAATAGCACAATTGTTTTAGGACGGTACACGGAAATAAATATAGTCGACGGGCGAGTCGATGCCACTCGATAATTGGCTACTTTTACCTTAGTATGACACAATATGTAGGTATAACGCAAATTAATGATAAAACATCGAAAAATAAATAATCCAATAAGATCCTATAACTATTTATGTACACTGATTTTCTAAATTAGGTAAAATCACAATTTGGGTTCCTTTAGAACCCAAATTGCGACTTATTTCCGAGCTCAAGCTGCTCGAAACTGCTGCTTTGTAATTGTTTACATAATTTCGAAACTGTACTGTAAACATGTTTTTGAAATTTCCTTGGGTTCATCATTACGGAACTAAAAGTTAATATTATTTTTTTGCTGTAACCAACCCCTGTTTATTTATAAAACTGTAATTATTACTGTAATAAACTTAACAAAAACCCCAAATACAAAACATGCCCTGAGAATGCCTTGTGGCATTAAGTCCGCCTATGTACCACTCTTGTGCATGATGTTTAAATAAATAAATAAATAAATAAAAACAGGAAAAAGTAGGTATACACTTTCAATATCATTTTAATGTATACATGAAAATTCCAATAACACGTATACAGTTTGTATTACGTGTATATATGTTATAGAAATTGTCATGGATAGTTAAAAATGACATTGGAAGTGTAAACTTTTATTGATTTTGTTTCGTTTACATTACTGTGAAACCAATGTATACCCAGTTTTGACACAGTTTGATGGTTAGGTAATTTAGAAGAAAATATCGTACACATATTTTTTGAATGGTAGAAGTTAAGATAATTTAGAAAATGTGACAATGTTTATATATTATTGCTCGTGACTGTACACCTCTGCCCATTCTTTTTTTTTTTTTTAAATTCGGGAAACAAGACGTGATGTTTTGTGTTCTGTGTGATGAAAGGAGATTTCCAATTTCTCCTTTGGTGACTCTACAGTTATGATCTGTTGAGGTATAAATAAAACAAAGGTAAGATACCTACCTCCCTAGTGTTACCTAGTTTGCGGTTATCAACTTTCATCATCTGCCTAGCCTTTTCACTACTATGTTGGGGTCGTCTTCCAGTCTAACAGGATGCATCTGAATACCAGTATTTTACTTGGAGCGACTGCCTATCTGACCACCACAACCCAGTTACTGGTAATACGATACCCCTTGGTAAGACTGGTTGTCAGACATTCGGGCTACTGACGACTCGTAACGACTGTCAAAATCAAAATCAAAATCAAAAGTCATTTATTCAAACTAGGCTGAGAATCAGCACTTTTCGAACGTCAAAATTACAAAAGACAGTCCCCCAAAACGCCCGCCCTTCACCACTTCCTAGTGCTTTCGCTGGGAAGAAGAAGTGGCGCAACAAACTCCCCAGCAGCACAACTGTCTGTTCAGTTAGAAAATACTTGACTGAATACAATACTAGGTATGCAAAGCAATTAACATTACAAGACACAGAACGCTAAAAGCAAACGCAAAGATCCACGAATGAAAGCCAGGACCAACGGCTTAACGTGTTTTCCGAGGCACGGAGGTGTCTTGGTATGTGAAGATGGTCACCCATCCACGGACCAACCGCGGCAAGCGTAGCTTGACGTGATCGATCGATCTGTGCGTCTGTTATTACTTAGCCACAAACCCCTCGGTTATCAACTTTCATGCTGCCATGAAATCGTTTTTTCCGAATTGATAACAGAGGCGGCGGCGCCCACCACTGTTGCTGGTACCGCCAGCGAGAACCAACTTACTGGCAAAAACACCATACACATAGTGTGTATGGTGTTTTTGCCAGTAAGTTGGTTAAAATATAAAATTCACATACAAATTGACGTATTTACATGTACTAGGAGTGAACTCGCAAGGGTACTATTATTTATACTATCCTACACGTAAGTTGTGATAGGTTAAATATGTTTTTGCATAGTACCTATATAAATGTGTAGTATTAAGTATTAAATTTTAATAAGTTATATAATAATTTGTTCTGTGTTATTGTTATAGATTTATATAATTAAGGATCGGTAGTATGTATGTATAGAAGTTCCTTATTAGGTTAATTTAATATTGTAAGTATATAAATACCACACCATCGCATTAGGTTAATCCTGTTATGATAGTTGTAAAGGTAATAAATAAATAAATAAACATTTTCTTGGAATTATATTATCTTACACGCTTCTAAAATAAAAGTTTGTTGGCATTTGGCAGTGATTACGTCTAGAAAAATAAAAAGATATTGACTGTTATCGTCCAATCCAAAGATTAGCAAATTACAATTGAAGTTAATTAGTTGTATTATGAGTTTTTGACAACTAATTTCCTGCCTTTCTTATCTTTTACATCACCATCATCATAATATCACGATTGTAATCCCCGAAGGGTTGGGAACTTAGGCCGTACTCTCACATTTAGCCAGCTATAGTTAAGTCTCATGTATAGGGGGCGAGCCCGTGGAGGGGCCCATGACTAAATAATAACAGCCGCACAGGTCGATCGATCAGGTTAAGTTACGCTTGCCGCGATTGGTCTGTGGATGGGTGACCATCTTTACATACCGAAACGCCTCCGTGCCTCGGAAAGCACGTTAAGCCGTTGGTCCCGGCTGTCGTTCGTGGATTTTTGACAGTCGTTACGGGTAGTCAGAAGCCCGAAAGTCTGAACACCAGTCTTACCAATGGGTATCGTATTACCCAGTAACTGGGTTGTGGAGGTCAGATAGGCAGTCGCTCCATGTAAAATACTGGTATTCAGCTGCATCCGGTTAGACTGGAAGCCGACCCCATCGTAGTTGGGAAAAGGCAGGCAGATGATGATGATGTAATAGAGAGCGAGCCTATTGCCAAGAACCGGGCGCAAGGAATGCTACCAGAAATTCCTATAGAAAAACCCAATAACACTTTGTCCGACCTGAAAATCGAATCCAAGACCTCATGCTTAGCAGTAGCGCTTGCGACCACTAAAACAACGAGGCAGTCTTTTATGAAAGTTTTTTTAATCTTATCAACGACATCTTTATTGGTCCATCATTGGCTTGAATGTCATCCATCACAACATCCGCCAAATACAAAGCATGCTTCCTTCTGAAATTCGCAGTCACCGACATTAGATCAGATCATTCATATTCAGAGGCTCCAAGCCATAACTCACTGTTTATTCAAGATTTATAGATTATAGGTGGCATTAAGATAATGACAGTAATGTGGGTGTCTGTCGAGTTGTCGGCCGCTCGTTACAGTCTTGTCTTTCATTCGGTGTACGGACAAAGGCGTCTTGCGAAAGTGGTCGTGTTTGGCCCCCGTTGCCCCGAGCGCCCTTGACATGTTGAATCATATTGGCAGACAAAGGACGGTAGATTAGGGCTTAAAGCCTCTGGAGTAGGTACCTCCTCTTTTTGAATTTGGAAGCACTTAGCTGAACAACGTAATGGAGGGTGTTAGAGACGATTGGTTTGATGTCTCGAGTATTTATTGTTGACACGAATTTACGGGGAACCGTTAGATGTTTTTGTTTATAAAGTGTCAAGTTTCCTAAAGGAATCCGTTCATTTATAGTATACCACAAAGCATTTAAATGATAAATGATTGTATTTCTATAAGTAACTTTGTACAGTAAGCTTCAAAGAAACCGGACCCCCCTTTGATGATGATATCATACGTTTAAGTTTTTCGTAATGAAACGTAAATGGCGTGTTGGTCTAGTGGTTTGAACTGCGGCTTAGCAATTCGATGGTCACGAGTTCAAATCCGCGGACGAGATTTATTTTTTTCTTTTTTTTAGTTTCTTTAATAGTTGATTAGGTGATTTTCGTAACTTTATTTCAGAAAACATCCATATTTAAGAAAACAAATGTGAAGTATGAGGTTTGTAAGAAAAGCCAGGCATGTTGCATAAACAATATTCATTTATTTCATTAATTACATTTCTAGGAATCCACATATACAGTTATTACGAGTATACAGTTTCCTATCTGTGTTAAATTAGGGTTATTTACTTAAAATATTAACTAAATACAAAATATATACCCTGGGGGAGGTGTAGAACGTTTAACATTAGATAACGGTTCGTTTATAGATATTTCTAGTAACATAACTACAATATTTATTTATTGAAACTTGTAAAAACATTATTTTTTTATACTCTGTATGATCTTATGGGGAAAAAAGCCTGGTTAAAAAATGAAATGTTGTCATTTGTGCCTGTGAATTACAGAGGAAGAACCAACATGCTAAACTATAACAGTATAGCAATATACATCTTTCTCTTTTATCACAATTTCTGATAACCCTTTTAACACAGCATTAGAAAAGTATGTGAGGTCAGATGGTGCATCGTTAACACATTACAAGACTACTTGTAAACAAGAGTAACTGGATTAATAATAATAAAGGTTGTTTATTTTTGATTAACTACGAGATAATGATCCCACAAATATTGGGAATTATTAACACTTGCTCAAACGTTCCAATGAAATTTTATCAGATAAGTTACACAATCAATCTGCCGAGTAAATTGTCTATTAATAACGCAGACGATGGCAGTCACTGTCTATCACTTCTTGAAGACGTTTCATGCCCGAAACCATATTGAAGCTTGCAGCACTATTTCGAATTAGTTCCCAGGTTTTGTGTGTCCCAAGGTGTCGCTCCGATTCATTAGTGTAAGCAGTTGGGTGAGATCGCATTTCACATCACCCGTCGCTTGATACCTTTGTATCCATCTACGAACTATTTTTCTCTGTAATGAAAACAATAATATTAGAAATACATAAAAAATCCACCTTGTAAGTAATAATGCAACATGGTTGTAACAATAAATATATGTGTATAACGTAAATCTTACCGTTAAGCCCACATTTCTCGTGCTATTTTCTTTATGCTTTGTTCCTGTTCCCAGAGAACAACAATTATTTTAGCCTTCAAAAAGTTGTTAATCGCACCATACTATCGGTTAATAAAATCAACTGTTCAAAAACTTCGTAAATTGGATAATTTTACGACGAAGACATTACACACAAGCTGATCGGCACGAAAACGAAACGATTTGAAAAAGAATTATACCCTCAATCACATTTTAGTAAATAGGGCGAAGAAGTATTCTAAATTCAACCTTAACTCACAGTTCATACAGCAGTTAAGTTTCTGAAGTAAAATGACGGTAGTGCAACAATCGGAATCAAGCACAATCTATTCAACCAAACAAGAAATCTATGCTAATTTCAACCTTATCTTTTAGTTAATTGAAGAGTTACGTATTGCATTTTGTAAAACAAGGTTGTGGACGGTAGGTGTATCTCACGTGGTGGAAGTTGAAATTTAAACCTTAATGTCTAGAAGATTAGACCGTTATCAAACTTGTTCGATAAAAGGAGTAATGCTATTCGAATTTTCGTTGAGATTACTAACTGAGCCAATAGCCTATTGGTATAAGGCACGGTCTTAATGATCCTCTGGCGCCTGGTGATGCGGGTTCGTATCCTATACGGCACGTAGTGTCTTTTTGTAAGTTATTCATGGTATACGGTTCGGCCAGAAGCCGAAAAAAATACCACAATACCTAATTATTAAAAACATACAAATAATATTTGAGTCGGATCGGTGGATGCTCGGGCAGAGATGGGTGCGGCGCGGGCGGCGGGGAGGGAGCTGCTCGGGGCCAGTCACGTGACGCACCCGCCGTCGCTTGAGCGATTATTCTTTAAGTCTTGGCGGGGTTCGTTTTCTCTGACGCGTACTGTACAAACGCTTTTACATGTCAATCATATTTTTATAACTAGATGTCGTCGACACGTTGCCTTTATGAATACTCTGAGAAGAAAGGGTGAAATAAACTCAGAGGTCACATTTGGCTTAAGTTCTATAGGCTCGATACACGAAGCTACAAGTTAATCCAGTTGACAGTTCAGTCATTGGTCATTTATTGTCCTCGTGTTAGATTGCAGTCATTTAAAGACAGTTCAATGAGTAAGTCAGTGAGAAGTCTTATCAACTTGCTGAACTCACTCGCCAACTGTCCTCGTGTCCGGAGCCTGTACAGGCAACTGTCTCTCACCATTTCATCTCGGCCGTAATAACTGCGTGTCTTATGTGTTTGGGTCTTTCACAGCATTTTCATCATAACACAGATCCAACACATTGTGCGTTGTTCTCTCTCTTTGTTACTTTATTAATTTCTGTTCAATACCCCGCAATACTGACAAGTCCAAGGTTATTTTGTAACCCACTTCACATTTTATGCGTAAACGTTATTATAGTGCGTATAATGTTACCATGTGCAATGCCAAATTGCGTACGAAAGCCATTATGTGTCCGTTTTAATGGACAAATTGGCAACCATAAAACATATGATAATTAAGAGTGATTTGCAAACTTAATGGACTTTCGAATGTTCAATTTAATTTGCTGTTTCGATTCTTGTATGCAAAGTTGGAGTATTATTCAGACACGTGAATAGCTGACGTACTTACCTAGTTAACTACGCTGCGCCAGTTATGTATGTGTCGCCGTGTTGTTGCCGTGATGTTATGTAAAAATATTTTAAAGCTTTTTTGTCATTTTAAAAATCATATCCTACTTGATTGCAGAGCAGTGGTGGTGGTTCGTAACTGCCCTGCTGTAGTAACGTCCGCGACTTATGAATTGTATATCGTAGGTTCGAACTCAGACATGCGATTTACTTTTTGTAAATTATTTCATCACCTCTTCTCTCAAAACTCTGAAGGAAAACATCGTGAGGAAACCGGCATGTCCTAGAACCAAACATTCGAAGTTATGTGACATCTACCAACACGCACAGAGGTCGCGTGGCCCACCCACTCTCACTGAGAGGAGGCCTGTATCCCAGCAGTGGGAACATTGTAGGCTGGTTATTCTGCCCTAACTGATTCCAAAAATTATTTCAATTCTGAAAACCTTACCAGAGTCAGCATTGAGTCTTAGTAATTCGCTTATATCGCTGCCCTTCTGAACTGACAATAATATGACTCAAATAGTTGATGTTCAAACTAATTTGGTACACAAATTGTTTAAAGGGGGGGAGGAAACTGCTTCAAACTCCTGAAATAAACCTCCGTCAACCAGTTTTTTCTCCGCAAAGACGAGCATACGCAAATACATCGGTATTTAACACCTTGCAACAATGTTCACACGATTCTACTTGCAAATACAAATGGCGAGGTGGACCCCGACGTCCATTCAGAACAGGCACATGTGGATGTGCGTTCATTATCTATGAGCGAGTTGCAACAGTTATGCTAACTAATGTCGGTTCACGTAGGCTGTGATGGCATTCCAGCAGTGCGATTCAGTAACCATCTCACCGTGAAAACTTGGGTGAAGTGAACGTGGAGTGAGCTGTCAGTGTCATCCCACCTGATACTAGGGATTGACCAAGCATACATTTACAATTATAATCGAGATTTTAATAATATTTTTAAAGCTAATTTTATTGATCATTTTATATAATTTCAAAGCTAGTATTTTGATTGTTAAAACATTACTATTTTGTGGGGTTTTAATCTAGAAAAAAAAAAGAACAAACAACAAAGTTGATATTGTGACTAAGTTTCTGTTTTGCTATTTTATTCTTAAGATTCCCAATAGGAATACGAATTTGGCAAAATATGTTGTAGTTTTTGCACCATGGAACACTGGAATATTAAGGGGGTACTTAAACTAATATTGAAAAAATAAAATGAAGAATCGCAAAAAGCTATGTTTCCGCCCGGGATCGAACCGGGGGCCTTCTGCGTGTTAGGCAGATGTGATAACCGCTACACCACGGAAACTTGGAACTCGTAGCTTAAATTGTCAATCGCTCTGCGCTCAGTGGTCGTTCTTCAACTTCTCGGTCAACGTAACATTTACTCAATGTAATGAGTTAAACGATGGATGGAAACAAAACCTACTTACATCGCAACGTTGCCACAAAATGTTTTTCCAAATTACTCCAGGGTTTCATTTAATCAACCCCAGTCAGTCGATTCTGTAAAAATCTCACCGTGAAAACTGGCGTGGAGTGAGCTGTTAGTGTCATCCCACTGATGCTAGGGATTGAACAAGCAAACATTAACAATCATAATCGAAATTTTAATAATAATATTTTTTATGCTAATTCTATTGATCATTTTAGGTAGGTATATAATTTTAAAAATAGTATTTTAGTTGTCAAAATATTACTAATTTGTGGGGTTTTATGATAAAATAGCAAAACAGAAACTTAGTCAGAACATCAATTTTGTTGTATTTTCTTTTTTTTCCTAGATTAAAACCCCACAAAATAGTAATGTTTTGACAGTTAAAATACTAGTTTTGAAATGATATAAAATTATCAATAGAATTACTTAGCATAAAAAATCTCGATTATGATTGTAAATGTATTCTTGGTCATTCCCTAGTATCAGGTGGGATGACACTGACAGCTCACTCCGCGCTCACTTCGCCTAAGTTTTCACGGTGAGATGGTTACAGAATCGCACTGCAGATTAGAGCATGACTGTGCTTTCCTAGCCTAATCTAATTGGCCTAATTTAGGGTCGTTCATTGTAGCCCCCCAGAAATTCAAACGAAATTTTGCAGTAAAAAACTTGTACTGCTGAAGCCTTCCATGCAGGTACGTAGGGAATCCATTATTCGAGTCACTGAACGTTTGATTGCCACAATAAATTATATGCACACATCGGCAGCAAAATAGAAGGCTACTGCAGACTGCGTGTGGGCATTCTGTGGTCTATTTTTTCATGGATCCAACTCTTGATAGATTGGTATACTCTAAGAGATCATCATCTGCCTAGCCTTTTCTCAACTATGTTGGGGTCAGCTTCCAGTCTAACCGGATGCAGCTGAATACCAGTATTTTACATGGAGCGACTGCCTATCTGACCTCCACAACCCAGTTACTGGGTAATACGATACCCCTTGGTAAGACTGGTTGTCAGACTTTCGGGCTTCTGACTACCCGTAACGACTGTCAAAGATCTACGAATGACAGCCGGGACCAACGGCTTAACGTGTTTTCCGAAGCACGGAGGGGTCTCGGTATGTAAAGATGGTCACCCATCCACAGACCAACCGCGGCAAGCGTAGCTTAACCTGATCGATCGACCTGTGCGGCTGTTATTATTTAGCCACGGGCCCACGGTATACTCTAAGAGATAAATCTTGAAATCTCTGACTCTTCATCAGATTCTCATGCTTATAGAGGTACTTACTAAATAGACTCAGACAGATTCACCTATTCTCTTTTGCCAGTTTATTTGGGGTCAGCGCAACACGTCTTCTTCCATACTTACTTCTTTCTCTATTTGTCGTCATCTCAGTAGTCACCCCCCTTTCTAGCTATAACATGTTTCACCATCGTTTCTATGGCCTTCGCCTACTCTTATAGCCAGCCACATTCATACTCAAAACTTTCCTCACGATTCCTTAAATCGCTTATTGGTAAACCGGATATCTTACGACATTTAGGAGTAGCATCAATTTATCCAGATTTTAAGTCACTGTGTTACTGCGACGAATACATAACACATTAGGTTCCATCTTAGTCATATCATGGCGTCGTTCAGTCTAGAATGTACCATTACGTCATAGGAGATAGATTAACTTGAATAAAATAAATTAATTGGTCATAAAACTGTCGCTGTGGCATAATTAAATGATATTGAATTACTTATCTTTTATTGATTGACGTCAGACCATCCCACGTTTGTAGAGATAAGTTAATTTCGAGTACACTTAAAAGCATCATACCTACCTAATTTTGTTAAAGCCTACGAGAAAATAAGCATATAATAGAATACTCTTTAATATGTACCTACACCTATAAATTACAGACATAAATTATACAGAAATTTTACAAAGGGTGGCACAATGGTTAAGTACCTTTTTCTCTGCCGTAGTCGGGTAAAAAATAAGCTTTTATTCATGAATGAATGATAATTGGGTTTCGTGAGTCTTTTCCTCTTTGATTAGCTAAAAAGATATTAACTTTTATTTTTCTTTCACAGCGCTGCGTCTGGCACTGCGGTGGTGGCGGTCGTTGTGCCCGCGAAGCCGCTGCAGCACACTACCGCGCTGTCTGCCGAGCTCTCGTCGCTGAAGCGCTGGAACTGGCCTCATTCCTCGCAAGGGTCAGGGTCGGAGGAGCCAGGGACATGGGCGCAGCAGAGGACACCGCGAAGCATCTCGACACGCTACGGTTTTCAGACTGGGTGGGTATCTTGAAGGTAGGACGAAGGAGGACATAGTGACTACAATGTTGTTTGATGTTGAATGAATGAGGACTGTTCTTGTTGGTAGGCATAAGTAGCATGGAGTCGTTGCCAAATCTGTACACGGTAATTCAGTAGGTCAGAGTATGTCCAAGGATTATGCATGGTGCAGGCTCAAGGGCGCCACAGCAACGCGGTTGTAGCGCTCTGACAGCGCGGTTCTAATTTGTATGAGCACCGTGATGATGCAGCGTTGCAGACGCACTGCTGTCGCGCGATTGATTACGGCTAATTTGACCCCTTAGGCAATAAAAGTAACTTACTAACTTTAAGCTTAAGAGACCTAGGGTGAAAAGAAGAAAGGGGAATTACGAGAAATGTCTCAACGTTGACAAGTTAAGGAATTTGGCAAAAGCTGAACTTCGCCACAGACTTGAAATTCCCAACCTTGCTACTATAGGCGAAATGTTTCGAAGCATGACTTGGTTCTGATTGCATGTTGAATCTTGGAAGTACGGTAACAAGAATAAAAGCATGATGAATTACTGGAATAAATGAAAATGTAAGTTATTTATAGATGGTTTCTAAACTCAAACCCACTTCTAAGTTGTCACGCACTATGTCGATTCAGTCAAGGAAGATGATATGTCAAGGAAGGCCCGCTCAAAAGTAGTTGATCCGTTAAAACAAGTGATAATTAAAATTTATCGAACGGGCAAAAACATATTGCGTGTAGGGACAGCTGACAAGTCGTGTTGTCATTAATTCCTAGTTCGGGCTAAGAATTAGTCTTAAGTTCGTAGGTGATACGGAGTAGGAAACATCCGTACTTTGACCGAAACTACGGATTCCCTGAATAGATAGTAGACCCCCTTATACGACAGGCGAAAAGTCATAACATTCTTCTTCGAGAAATACTAAAGACCACCAACATAGAACTCACGTCAGGCCACTAGAACTTCATTAGGTAAGTACTATCGCGTTCAAGTTCCCAAAGAAACGCATGCAGATTGTAACGCGTTGCCTAATGTACCTCGCGATGCATTATTAATATCCCGAGCTATTCTCAAGTAATTCACGTTAGGCTCAGTATTGGGCAAAGAGCGGCGCGATTAGCGGGTTTAACGACAAAATACAGGGTAGCATACATTGACGCGCAAACTGTCACCAAAAATTCAGCTCATGATCCAGGGAATTTTAGAAATTTTATTTATCTAGAAATTTTTCGGGATATCAAAAAAAAAGCAGCTGTTTCATAGAAAAGTGCTTTACCTACGCGGTCAAAATGTACGGAACAGCATTTTTTATTCAGGATTTTTGGTTCAGAATCATGTATTGAATCCATGGTAAGAGGTTGCTCGTCGATGCCAGTATAATATTGCAGCTTGTGGCTAAATAATAACAGCCGCACAGGTCGATCGATCATGTTAAGCTACGCTTGCCGCGGTTGGTCTGTGGAGGGTGACCATCTTTACATACCGAGGCCCCTCCGTGCCTCGGAAAGCACGTTAAGCCGTTGGTCCCGGCTGTCATTCGTAGATCTTTGACATTCGTTACGGGTAGTCAAAAGCCCGAAAGTCTGACAACCAGTTTTACCTAGGGGTAGGTATCGTATTACCCAGTAAATGGGTTATGGAGGTCAGATAGGCAGTCGCTCCATATAAAATAATGATATTCAGCTGCATCCGGTTAGACTGGAAGCCGACCCCAACATAGTTGGGAAAAGGCTAGGCAGATGATGATTCTGTAAGGCCCAGCACGGCATGGCAATCACTACATAGTATAAAACAAAGTCGCTTCCCGCTGTCTGTCCCTATGTATGCTTAGATCTTTAAAATTTCGCAACGGATTTTGATGCGGTTTTTTTAATAGATAGAGTGATTCAAGAGGAAGGTTTATATGTATAATACATGCATAATATAGTAGAGAAACACTGATTATTTTAGAGGTTTCTAATGTAATGTCGTAAATAAACACATTTTTTGCGCTTACATTGCAAACGCTGGCTGAACCCTACGAGATAGATCAAAATAATGTACTACAATATTGTACACCTTAAAAAGGTCTACAAAAAAGTCTGCAATGGTATATGTCTGTCTCTTAGGAATAACCCACAATAACCATTTGTTACTTTTTACGAGAAATAATGGCTCTAAAATTATCAGTGTTTCTCTATTGCACCCGTGCGAAGCCGGGGCGGGTCGCTAGTGTTAAATAAAACGGGGTGTTGGTATTGGAGTCGAGGGAAAAGCTAGTCTATAAAACGACCCTTACCACGCTAAACGCCCTTCCACATTCGCTGCCTTAGTCTACGCGTAAATATTTATGGCACTCAGGTCTAGTAATGAGAATTCCTCCCCATAATGTATGCAAGGTATTTATGCCTACTTTTTACCGTCTGTCTTTGGCTGTATGAAAATTCGAGTTGTTAAAAGGTGAAAAGCTCGTTTGGTGAATTTGTGATGAAGAACGGTAATTTAGTCTTGGTGTTGGTATTGTAATTGACTGTGAATTAATTAGTACAATCAGAATTGCTATTTGAAATAAGTGATGATTGCTGGAGAGTTTATCCGTCTAGTTTTCACCCAATAGCTCCAAAGCGAGTCGTTTTCATTCTGTTCGGTAAAATTCAAGCCAACATTTGCTAACATGATTGGAACAGACAAATTGACGACTTAAAAAAATCGAACGATTATAGACAATTTCTTTAAGCAGAAACTGTTACGTATCAAACTATCTTCAAAATATGTGAGTCCCCCTTTTTGTAACTAAATACCTACTACCTTCGTTATTATATTTGTAACACCGTGTTATTTTCAATTGTAGTCAAACCGAAGGATATGGAGAGCATTACAAGTACGTAGAATGAAAAATTGATGGTATAGTGAAATTATCGCTTTTAGTCATTTGTAAATACAAAGAAATATTAATGCTGAAGGTTTACCTAAAGGCAGATAACTTAGAATGCATGCTTATTAGATGTCACAAAGTTCAACATCCTCCTGGAATGTAATTGTATTGTCATTAATTGATCATTAGTCACACTAAGACTTTAGGTACATATATAGAGTAGGTTATAATATCACATTTTACGTGTCAAGGCTTCCCTACAAGCATACAATAATCTAAAAGACTGACGAATTTCTTAGTTCCTTATTCAATAAAATCTTTGTACCTATCTTAAAATAAAACCTCAGCTCACGTTGTGTTCCTAGTTCAAAATTATACCTAATTATATACCCAGCAGAGGTAAATCCTCCACCGCTTCAAAATTAATTAAAGCATTTTGCTGCTACCTGCGAAGTCTTGTCTTGACGTAAACGCCTACAAGAAATCTTATAGCAAGAGTACTGCGCAAAACTAATTGCTGTTAAAATATTTCAGGCGCGGTTTTGGATGCAAGTCATCGGTGAATTACGGATGGGTGTCAAATTAAAGAAAGTAAATTATTCAAGGACACCAATAGAGTACGAGTTAACGCCGTACGAAATATTAATGGATGACATTAGATCCAGGAGGTATACTTTACGGAAAGTTGACGGCGCGATACCTCCAAGGTAAGAACAGTTGCTACGATAAAAGTAATAAGTCATATTAACTGTAATATTGATTATTGTTGTTCTGTATATGTGCACATTAAACTTATGATAAATGGATAAATGTAACAGATGCATAATACAAAATGATTGAATCTAAAAATAAACTTATAAGTGAAATTTTCACTGCTATGTGTACGAGTGAATGATTGCTAAGTGTATTTTTTTTATGAAATAGCGTAAAATGATAAATGATAAATGATTTATTTTCTGTAAGTAGGTTTGTACAAACACTTTTACATGTCAATCATATTTTTTAAACTAGATGAGGTCGGCGTTTCCTATCTGACTACTCTGAGAAGAAAGGCCGAAACAAACTCAGAGGTCACAGTCTCTTTTAAAGTCCAGACATAATCTTGGTCAGATCATGTGAAGACCATGCAGATTGGTGTCTGAAATGGTCTTTTGAGTAAAGAACCACACAGATTGAGCGGACCTGTCCAGTCAGTGCACGCATTTGTCAAAAATTGTGTAGCTCAACTCGAACTTGAGGAGCCTTACGATTCGACGAACAATACCAATAGTAACATTTCTTTTTGTTCACAGTGTGAAGAAAGACGCTCATGCAATGATTCTCGACTTTATTAGAAGTAGACCCCCACTTAAAAAGGTAAGCAACCTAATTATTTGGAATATACTCACAAAAATAACAAACTAAGCTGACGTGACTTGACTTGAAACTTTGATGTGTTCTGTTTCAAATATTCCCTTTTAAACAATTGTTACTATAATTCAGTTCAAAACCTTGTAACTTGAATTCCAAATTAAAGCTGTTTTGCGTGTCCACTTTATTTCATGCTGCAACTAATTATTATTTTATTTATAAACTTAGGCATCAGACCGCAAGTTACCGCCACCTCGTCGGGAGATAACACCCCGAGAAAGGCTTCTGGCCTCCATTCAAGTTGGCAGGCAACTGCGACCCACCCCATATTCGAGGCGATTATGTAAGTACTTTTAACTGTCATATTTTTTCTTATTTGCGTACCTACAGTATTAGTAAGTACGCAAACGGCAAGTTTCGTGTGCTAATGACGGTTTCGATGTGCCCGTTTATGCGTGTCCACAATTGGTAGTCAAATCGATTTGAATTATTATGCTAGCAAGCCTAAAAACGTACAAATGTTCCATTTTAAGGAGATTCCTTTTTAGTATTTTTAATATTTGATATCATCAACACAACAATAATTAGTCTATTTACTGAAGCGTCACAGTATTTTACATATAAGGTAATTTAATGCCAACACCTACATTCTCCATTCAGTCATTTTCAGGTTCTAATACAGCAGCTTGTTACAGATCCTCCCCTCGAATCCTATTCCCAAAGAAGATGCCAATTGAGAACTATGACCCCTTTTTATCTAATTGGTGGCATAATAATAATGTCTTTACTTTATTGTTTAATGCGGGTATGTCACGTAAATACAATTATAAACATCTTTAACACGTTATTGTTACGTACTTTTAAAAATAATGATTAACTTATTTTGTGCCTTGTTAAATGTTGTGAGCAACGTAGTAACTTGCTACTTACTGCTATTGTAATCGCTAAGGCGGTACCAAGTCAAAACCAGAGCTTGGTGCTCTAGATTTTTATTTATTTGTATCAATTTACAATATTGTTTACTTATATTTTATTATTTTTTTATATAGTTATGTATTTTACAGTACTAAATAAAGGAGTGTATTTCTTTAATCATAACGAATAATTTGCTCTTAAATAATCAATTTTTAAATTTTTGTCATCCAGATTCTGAAGTGAACATCTTCAAGTTCGGCAATAAAAATTTGGGATTGCTCTTAACTGTTTATTTATTTACTTGCATGAATAAGTTGCTCACACCAAGTTCTTAGCCAAGAAATAAATGTATAGGCCTCTCCTTCAGTAACAATATAAGAGAGAGTATATCGTCGACCGTAGGTTCAATTGCTGTAAGGGACAAAATACCCAAAATGAGTTGAGTATACAGTTTTGTTCAGAATTTTTCGCTCTATCGAATGGTGAATATAAAAAAATTCTAGCTTAAAAAAAATGTCCCTTACTCTAATGATTTTTGGATCCAAATTTAGAATCAGCCCCATAAAAACAATGTATCTGAAAAACTATGCAATATAGGAACTTGAAATGGTGTAATTATCGCCGCCAATCCACTTCAAATAAGGTAAGGGTCTTCCCAATCAACGAATTACCATTACATGGTTTATTTTTTAAGAAACAATAATAAAACTGGCCTTACACTAATGTCTTTGTTGTCTCAAAAAATAAATATCATCCATACTTTAAATGGATTGCACGAGTTTTGACATAGTTGTCCCTTACCCCAATTTGCATTATCATACTTTAAGCAGTGTCAACGTTACACCTATTTGAATCGAATTATTGCACTATTACCATCCTTTTCTATCTCACAACGTCTTTCTGTGTGCAAAAGAGAGGATAGCACCAATGCGAAAGCAGCGCGCGGGCATAAAAAAGTGGTATCAGTGCGAGTTCATCTGTCGTTAAAAACAACAAAAATAATGGCTTTTTGGGAAAACGAAGTGCTCTGGCCCCTTGAAACTTTGTAGTAGGGTAGTAGGTTTCAAGCAGCCAGTGTACTTAATTTAGCTAAAAAACCATTATTTTTATAAATAAATGATAGAAGGGTTAATTTCCGGACGATAAATATTTTCGAAATTCATTCGGCACTTTTTAGTTGATTTATCAGAAATTTTTTACAAAGTTTCAAGGGGCCAGAGCACCAAAAAGCCATTACTTTTGTTATATTTTATAAATAAACAATAGAAGGGGTAGTTTCCGGATGATAAATGTTTTCGAAAATGATTTGGCACTCTGTAGTTGATTTTCCAGAAAATTTTTACAAAGTTTCAAGGATCCAGAGAACTTAATTTTGCCAAAAAGCCATTATTTTTGTTGTTTTTTTTATAAATAAGCAATAGAAGGGGTAGTTTCCGGATGATAAATGTTTTCGAAAATCATTCGACACTCTTTAGTTGATTCATCAGAATTTTTTTACAAAGTTTCAAGGGACCAGAGCACTTAGTTTTGCCAAAAAGCCGTTATTTTTTTATAAATAAACAATAGAAGGGGTGGTTTCCGCATGAAAAATTTTTTCGAAAATTGTTCGGCTCTATGTAGTTGATTTTCCAGAATTTTTTCACATGGTTTCAAGGGGCCAGAGCACTTAATTTTGCTAAAAACCATTATTTTTGTTGTTTTTTATAAAATAAGCAATAGAAGTGGTAGTTTCCGGATGATAAATGTTTTCGAAAATCATTCGGCACTCTTTAGTTGATTTATCAGAAATTTTTTACAAAGTTTCAAGGGGCCAGAGAACTTAATTTTGCTAAAAAACCATTATTTTTGTTGTTTTTTATAAATAAACAATAGAAGGGGTAGTTGCCGGATGATAAATATTTTCGAAAATCATTCGGCACTCTTTAGTTGATTTTCCAGAAATTTTTCAAAAAGTTTCAAGGGGCCAGACAACTTAAATTTGCCAAAAAGCCATTATTTTTGTTGTTTTTTATAAATGTAATCTGATTAAATTGTTCCCTTTTTATTATTTAGATAATCACTCTATATTTTTTTTCTAATGCAATAATAACAATATGTTACAATGATATGTCTTATTAATCGTAATTAAGGTTTATTATTCAATATATCTTTCATTATTTCGATTTTTTGCATATAAGAAAATATTAGAGCAGCCTTTTCTACTTTTGGAATTCAAACGTTTGGAACTTCAGCTACATGTTTGGTCGGGATTGTGCGCGGTTTTTGCAGCTACTCTTTTATTTGAATAAGAATTCAAAGTAAGTATAGGTAAAATTGTTACCATTTTTTTAATAATTTGATTTTAATAAGATGTTTATTAAAATCAAATTACTAAAAAAATGGTAACATAAATAAAACAATTTTTATACAATAAAATAAAAATTGTTTTATTCAAACTAATACAAAATTTGCTATTACAATGTACAAACATTGCATGTAAGCGACATACAAAAAAGCACACACACGGTTCTAATACATTTTCATGTCTTTTAAATGATTTCTTATAACGATTTCCAAATTTAAGATATCCGTACGTCAAAAGTGTGTACTTCATTTTCTGTCATAAATCTCTTTACATTGTATTTTTTTCATAAATTTGTTCAACATGTCCTTTACACTATTTTTTCATTAATAGATTGGATCCAACGTAGAGGTCAATTTAATGTAAGGGACGGAACTACAAGATACTTGGGCAGTAAGGGACATTACTAACAAAATACGTTGTTGTAAGGGACATCTATTTTCTTAAATAGCTAACTCATTTAAATAAATGTTACACATGTAGATAGAGCACTGAAATACAAGTTTATGTGTGAAATCAGACCCGAAAAAGGTTAATAACAAAAAAAGTTATGGGCGATTTAGTCCGAAAAAAAACTTTGTCGGCCTCTCCTGAAAAATCGTATTTTGTCCCTTACAGCAATTGAACCTACGGTCGACGATATTTTCTAACCACGCTCATTGCATCATGTAGGTAGGTAAGTGAAGTATTTAGTTATAAGATGTACGGCGCTCTAGTTTCATAACAGATTAGTATACAATGGTGTGATTAAATGTTTTATAGCACTCTTGATAGGTAGAACATGTTTTTATTGGATAAACGAGGTAATAATTTAACGGATGATGGATAATTGGTTATTTTGGCAATATCATTAGCGTCTCAAAGTGTATCTACAACTATCTATATAATTACTCATTATGAGAGTCCGAACAAGCCGTAGGAATAGAATACAGCGTAATTGAGTTTTTTCCATTAGAATATTCATAGAAATAGTCCAGAGTCCAGACCTACATATCCTACGCCTTCGAGGAATGTTAGAGATATTATAATCTCGAATGTTGAAAATGAATGATATGAACGAATGATGATGAATGAAATGCGTGTAAGTACCTATAGTTAATGTCAACAAAAAAGAGTCGAGATAAGTACCATAATTTCATATTTTTATTTTCATAGTAATAAATATGAAACAAAAATATGATAAACACATAAATCTTTCTGGATACATTTACTACATATATAGAAAGTTACAGCAACAGCAACGTTAACGAACTACGAGTAACATTCAATCTTTATTTTACGTTTATGACATAATTCCAACTTGAGAGTTTTGTAATTCACCTTCAATTAAAATAAAACTCACTGTAAAAGAAAAGATAGAAAGAAAAATTTTAATAAAAAAAAGAAATGAAAAACAAACATACAAAGTAGCCTAAAGCCTCGTACTCGAGCAAAAATAAAGTTGATAATTTTGTCCATTGCTTGATGTCAGAGCCAGAGGGCCAGGAACCAAAGACAATACACATTAATGTAATAATTAACAATTAATAATTAATTTGGCAACACAGTGGCAAATGATAACAAATAAACAAAAAACAATCAAAACAAAAAAAATGCCGATTACATAGAGGAATAATAACTACTTCTGTAACAAACAAACAACAATAATAAGAACAATAAGTATTATAATAGGTAATACTGCCGCCCTAAGTAAAAGGGGCGCATCTGCCGAAAGGGAATGGAGAAAAATGAGCTTTAATCGATTCGCCTTTTTTGTTTAGTAAGGTTTATTTTTCTTCAAATTTCTGCCCGATATGCGTCTCTTTCACTTACTGCGGCAGAATAGTTGATAATTAATAGATTATAGTTTGTTAGTAGTTCTGCTCTACATTTTTACTGCAATATTGCAGACGAGTTACAAACATTGTTTTGCCATTTTAAATACGAGAAACCTTATTTTACAGCTTTCAAATTCGACCTTTTCACTCTTTATGACGAGTTTACAATGATTCTAAATTCAGCAGATTTATTCTGTAATAACTTAGATCAACTGGGCTGTCATTCCAACTGATGGTAGGGATTGGCACTATTGACAGCTCCCTCAGATCTAACCTCATTTCATCTTAGTTTTCAGAGTGACATTTTTACAGATTGACCCGGCTGAATCTTACAAAAAGTCTCTGCAATCTGTCTTTTTCTCTCGTCAAAAAATACTTTTCAGAACCACGATGTCAAAACCAGTCTGTACTGTTTTGTGACAAAATCGTTTTAGAATTTTAATACGGAGACTCCATCAAATTAAAACTATCCACGTCATTGGAGACGAATGACCCTGAGCGTATTTAAAATTTTGGACAAAGCTTCTTTCCATCTTATGCAATCCTGGTATCTGAACTACATCAGCAGTAGTAGTGTGCTCAGAATTCTCATTAAAACTGCAATATGTACATAGTTGGAATATTTATGACAAAATTACATAACACTGTCTCGTTGACCTACTGGCCTAAAGTGCGACTCCTAAGTAAACGTGCTGAGTTCGATTCCCAGGCAGTAAAAAAAAAATAGTTTAATTCTCGTAACAAGACTCATATACAAACAGATACGTAATAAAAGGATACAAACACGATAACAAGCACAGACAAAAAATAACACTCACAAGGTAACAATATGTCTGCTGCAGCATTGCCGGATATAAGGGCAATCCAGTCTGTTGGCGATCATCGCCAGGATTAGTTAATTAATTATTAATTAGTTCAGTGTGTTAGGGTTTCCATCTGGAATTTGTCTGTAGTAACACGGAGTCTGGATTTGCGCCCGATTACAAAGGGCCAGCCCCCTATTACCTACATAGATTGTACAGTCGCCAGCACATCAAGCTACCCGAAACTGTCAGATTTTCCCAATTAACTTTGAACCTTACGCTTTAGCGATAAAGTTGAAAATCTACTAAAGAAATTTGTCAGATTGTAGTAGCTTGATGTGCTGGCGTCTGTACATCAACATTACTGGAGGAACGTGGGTGTACTGAAATCGTTTGCCTTACCCTGCTGGGTATACGAGTACAAGCATGATGATATGATAAATTATAATACATAATACCTACAATCTTCCATTCTGTGCCAATATCGTTTGCTAACTTAAGTATTACTGAGGAGCAAGGAAAAGTTGTTTCGCCTATTAATTAGGTGTAATTATTGTAATAGGAGAAATATCAGTCTATGCATGTAAAAGCCCAGCTTGGCATTAGGCCATAAATTGTGAAAGTCTATCTAAGGAAATTAGTTTGCAAGCATGGGGTTTCTAACTCTGGTAAAGTCTAATACGATGATCGATGCTTGAACTTGAAACTTTCATCTACGAGCAGAAGCAAAATGAAGTAAGAATCGCGGTGTTTTAGTCTGTAGAAGCCCAAGTTTTGAGAAAATAGGCCTCCATTTTCCTGTAAACCAAGGAAATCCAAGAAAATTCCTCACGACCTAAAAAGCCGTAAAGTTTTACGAGTGATTGCTTCGCACTCATAGCAATACATTTCAGAAAGAAATACGTAACTCAATGTTTAGTAGGAGGTAACAAAATTATGCTCTAGAGATTCAAGAAGCCTTTAGATGACTTCGATGTGTCTAAAGGCTTCTGAAATCTTCTAGATAGGTACTCTTACATAAGTTTTGATTTATGTTCCAATTCTGTCACCGTGTCACGACGACAATAACTGACATAAATTATCGTTAACTCATAAAACAAAAACTCTAAAAGGGTCAAGACAGCAACCAAAAAACCTGTAACACATTTACCAAGTAAGAAGAACTTACATAATTCATACTAAACGTCATATCAACTCACTGTTCCCTGGTTCCTGTCAACGAATCAGACCGAGAAAATCCAGTAACTTCTGGAAAAGGCACCGAATATTTTTTCTAGCACACTTCATACTTTCCGCAGAAATTGGCCTATAAATATAAACTACTGTATTACCATTTGATTTAGGATATTGTGCTAAAGGCATAAGGTCCAATATGCTGCTGTAAGGGCAGGCGCCCGCCTGTCTCTGGCGTAAGATAATCTAGACGTCTAGGTCACTGGGAACTCGAATATCGATCTGTATACTGACAGTTACGTAATAGATACCCAGCTTTATGTAACTGAGTTTGTGTATGTACACCTAAGTTAATGCCTGTTATAAGACATTGAAAAGTACCTACATAAAGATCGTATCTTATGGAAATTATAACTATTCAGATTTTGTTTTCATGTCAAGAATATTAAAAAAAAAAGTGCAGTTAAATTCATAATTAAAAGTCATTTATTCAAATTAGGCTGAGTATATCAGCACTGATTGAACGTCGCAATTACATAAGACAGTCCTCCAAAACACCACCCTTCATCACTTACATAAAACTTTAGCTGGGAAGAAGATGTGACGCAACCTCCGTGAGCGCAACAGACTCCTTATCAGTGAAGATGACTTTTGTGTATTGAAAATATTTCAGTAGTTATGCAAACTGAATGTATTAGTAGGTAACTAAAATGTTATCAAACAATGATCAAACATCTCAATTCAAAAAATAAAACACGGACAGTGTTTGTCAATGTTTTGACTTTATTCTTTTGTCTTTCTTGTTATAAATAATTGGTGTTTCAATCTCTTTTAGATAATGCGTTTAAAAAATTAAAAAGTATGATCCATTTTCTCGTTCACAATGAGTTGCACCTAGTTTGTAACAAGATGAATAAGTTTTGTGTTGCATAAAACTGGTCGCTCTATTGGTCTGAGGTTCGATAACTTTAGCATTAAAGGTTAAAAACTGCCTTTAGGAAGCTTAACTGAAATTGAATAAACTGTGGTTAACTGTAAGTGGTTCTTTAGAAAACATACATTTTACCTTTTGTATACGCTGTAAACGCTTGTTTTCTTTGGTAGGTAATACTAAAGATAACACTCGAATAACAATATATTTTCTAAACCACTTAACCTAAACCTTACAAACAGAATTTCCCAGAAACAATAGAAAACGACATTAGCAAATCAAACACTTAGTCACAAACAAAAGGCTTAGTTACAATACAGATGGAAATCCCAAAAGATTGAGAGCCACTTGCTCAAAGCAAAGCATACACAGCCTACAGTTGGTACCGCAGTCTGCGCCGGATTTCGTAGACGCGCGGTTGTGTGTGCTCGTTCTTATTTAAAAATAATAAAATGGCTCTCTAATGTCAAACTTTACCGGTACATTTAAAAATCTAATGTTTAAATTCTAAGTAGGAAGGAAGGCGTAATTAGATTAAAGTTTCTATGAGGCTTCAGTCAACCCTAGAGAGGTCATTTCACTAACAGGATTTTGTGTTATATCAGTGTGTTCGTATCAGTATTTACTGGGAATCAGTGCGAGTGGTGTTTTTATTCAGAAATTCATGTAAGGGTTGAAAGATTTATCTCGAAATCAAGTGACTTCTTCTCAATTTTGGAGTTTGTGTGATCAAACTGAAGATGGGAGTGTGTATTACGACTACTTTAGCCATGGATATCACCCGTAAGTACCTACTCTTTATCTTAAAACAGAATTTATGTCAACATAGTTAGTTAGAAAACTGAAATCAGGCTTGCATCACAAATGCATTGCTCCAATTAAGCATTTTTGTCGTCATTCTAAACTCGACTCTTCCGCTACAAATTAGAACTCACTTTCGCGTGTGCTTGCAAATTGATATTATTTTCGCCAAGGTGCTAATATTTTGTCATGTTTGCAAGAATTCGTCATCAAAAGTGCTCGTAAACGTCATCGAAACCCCGTTTTGTGAACTTGGTAATAAACTTGGACAACATGCTGCCTTGCCAATTTAAGGTGCCTCCACATGAAGGCAATTTCGAGGTCCATTAAAATTTAATTATAAATTTGATACGCGTCTTGGAAATAAATGGAGCATAACGCATCCGAAGCATGGTTAAGTGTATATAAGGCTTTATACTGGAATCAGTATAGCTTGAAATTCTTAACATTTAATGGGACTCGTTACGGTCAGACCATTTTTTCTAAGGCACGTCTCGCTTTGAACTTGACTTGTTAGTTCATGTGTTCTAGGTAGCAGCTACAATTATTTATTTAACGCTCTGTCCGGTTCTTAATGTGTTACCTAGTAAAGGTAATGGTGTGAAGATGGATGACATCCTTTTGAATAGTAGATACCGATTCTAAATAAAGTCTGCCTAAAAGGTTAATCGATATTGGCGCCGATTCCGTTGTTAACAAACTAAACTAAATTTAAGTTCCGTGCATCTTTTCCTTTCTATATCATTAAGAAAACGACAGAAGATAAATATTAGTTTAGTCCTCTCAAATTAGTCAGCGCCGTAAATTGACGTATTTTTAGTAGCCAATTTTTTAATCACGCCTAAACTTATCTATGCAGTATCTTAATTTGACAGGACTAAACTAATATCTATATTCTGTCCTTTTCTTAATGAAATAGGAAGAAAAAGATGCACTGAACTTAAATTTAGTCTAGTAAAACCCTCATGTATTTTTGTTTAGTTAGTCGTTAAGTTACTGAACATAGTAAACCTACATCAGAAAGTAAGAGACGGAAAGACATTGGCACGCCGCAGGGAAGAGTTTTGGGGCCATTTCTGTTACGTAACCACAGTCGTCTGAAAATGTATGTACATATGCCAGCACATCAAGCTACTACAATCTGTCAAATTTATTTAATAGATTTTCAACTTTATCGATAAAGAATTAGGTTGAAAGTTGATTGGAAAAAAATTACAGTTTCGGGTAGCTTGATGTGCTGGCGTCTGTACATAAATATTCAAGCAGCATTCAATTTAATCAAAGCACAGTAGTGTAGTTTATACAGTAATAAATCGATCGTTCAATATAGGGCAACTGTACATGAATCGTGATTCGTAACTGATTAATGTCTACACGACTCGAGATCATTTAATAACATAAGTACAAGTACGTATTTTTTGTCATTGAGTACATACCTCAATGTGTTAACTTTGACGACTTTTTCAAGACATTTGGCAGTCATTAAAGATGCCACGTAGTTGTTAATTACGGTATCATTACGTCTATTTGTTTTCTGTTAAATTCCTTAGATTAAATGTGCCAAACCTGTAGAAGGAAAAGAAGAGAATGTTCATATGTAAAATAGTTTCCTCTTAGTGAATGAACACTTTTAATCTTATCTGTCATCTTCACATGAACTCTAAAATCTTTGTTATCGGCTCTTGATATGTAAACGTGTAGTATTGTTATGTAAGAGGTTCTTTTGTGTTTATGACGTTACTAACTAGTCCCATGTTGGCAGTCTACGTTTTTGGTGTGGTTCATACTCTTAGTGTACTCGTATTTTCATTAACATCGTAATTACTTCACCCACTTCAGCTTTGGCTTTGAATTGGGTAGTTGCATGATATTGTATACTATATATTCTAGTAGATAATATATCCACACATGTAATACAATAATAGAATTCGAAATAAAATTTGAAATCGGTCGAAAAATAAAAAACTTATAACTTATAGAAACTTTTTGTCTATCTCTTTCTCGCAAAACGAAGTTTTGCATGTAATTTATATGGCGATACTGAACTATGACGTCATAATTCAGTATTTCCCTCTCTGTCTAATTGAGAGTTTTGAACGCTTATATCTTTTCAATTTTTAAAAATATAAAAAAACTGTTTATACCAAGCTATTAGTGAGGTAAAAAAGCTTCAATTTAAATAATAAAAAAAAATTAGTCAACTCGCGGATTGCACATATACTCGCAGGAATTGTCCTCTCCCCATTTGTGCCGTCCTTTCCTGTTTCCATGCTAGCCAAATCCAGGTACCTACTTGCACCTTACAATTTCTATCATCTTCTTATATATTATTATTATTTCCACATTCGTTCTGCTACATTCTAGTCCATATACAACGTGTAACGTTAAATGCGCAAAACCTGAAAATAGTTTGATCAGAATAACGAGCCGAATTAATTGAACCACTTTTTAATATAGGTCTCATTTTTCAAAAAATCTTCATTAAAAACGTTGTCGTGTCTATTTATTAATAGGTCGAGCAACCCAATGTAAGCGCGGCGCAGCGGCCCGGTGACGACTCCTCCCTCGATAAAGCGTTGTCGCAGACGCAAGAAACGATCAGAATGGCCAGTAAAACTAAAACAGCACATAACACCTTTATAATTTTTTTTAATGACTTATTTTCTCTTTGAAATAGGTCAATTGAATTAAATATCAGTTGGGGTGTGTGAGGTTTTGCGCATTTAACGTTACACGTTGTATAATATGTGGTCTTAAACCAATACACTTTTATCATAAGCACAGTTGTGTTAGTCACAGTATGTTTTTCATTTTTATAAGTTTAACTAATCGATGATTATTTTTAAACGCTTGAAAATCAACTGGTCTCGGATCATTTCGTTCGCGTCTAATGCTCAGTTTCATCAGAAAAGTGAGATCAAATCGTTTCGTCAAACTTTCCTTGATCTGCTGTAGTGTTTCACTTTGCGTCGCCTGCGGTTATCAATGACCACATTTTTCATTTATTCTGATTGGGAAATCGATGCTTATCGAAGATTAATAGAGGTAATTGATGAAGGGAAATCGATAGGAATTTCAATTAAGGAATCGTTTTCTTTTTAGGATTAGTTTTTGAAACTGTATCGCTTGGTGATTGGCTTGTGGAGACGTTGGCAGTAACTCTGAGTGTAGAACTAACATTTTATTTTGATGTATTTTGAGAGTTCAGCTAGTTTTTCGTAGGTCGACTGCTCTCATCACGAAATACTAGAAAAAAAAAATGTTTGTCAAGACAAGGCTTTCTTGACTCTGGTCTGAGTTCTAAAACTCCTGCTTCTTTGCTTCGTCGTTTTTCATTGAACGAGAGACCTTCGTGCTGGTTTGCTTTTGAATTCCTTCATGAACAGCCAAGTTAATAACCGAGTCTTCCGTAGTTAGAAGCCGTAAAAGGAACAGTTGGTCGGAACATGTATATTTTAAATACGTAATCCCTTATAAAGTTTTATGGAGCCACAAATTAAGTTAATAGTTTTTTTTAATTTAAATTCACGTAAAGTTATTCAAGTGTTTTTATGAATTAAAACTGTAACTGCATGTTTGAAATGCTTCATTGTTCATGTAATTATACTTATAATAACAGTACTGACTTTCAACAAGTATGTTATTAATTTATATCTCTACAACCGCAAGCTGCCAGATTCGTCTGTGACCAAGACGATACTCACACAACAAGCAACATAGCAACATAACTTTTTAAGTTCTTTTTTTGTACCACTAACAAAATACGAATCATTGTTGTGTAAACAAATAAACTAACATAATATATACATTTTAAAATGTTAATTTATTTATATATTATTTATTAAACACTAGAACAAAGAAAGAAAAGATTAATGATTATAGATTTAATTTTGTTCATAGTTTTTTCGATAGAACAAGTGAGCTGAACTCGTCTAAAGACAAATGCTGGTGGCACCAGATTTTGGGTATTTTATAAAAGAAGTTACTACAATTGGCAAGCCCGATAATCGCATGCAATTCCATAAACATATCTTCAGCTATTGAGAAAAATATTCACTCCTCAATTATCTATAGTCTACTCAAGAAACTCGGTTACAGCAAGCTAAGGGTCATAAAAGTAATGATTTCTTTCTTAATGGTATACTATAGCTATTGATTTATTCATTGTACTGATGTAACCTCTGTCGATGTACCAAGAACAATACAGGGTTACCACGCCATCAGTTTTTTACGTTCAGAAAAACCTAATGAACTGTGCAAAATGTCATCCGTTTGACATTGTGTAATGATTTCTTTGACTTATTTAAATGTAACAATTTGTGTATGCAAAGTTGGTCAAATATTTGTCATTATTGGTGCGTTGACCGTCTCGTTGCCTGGTGGCGGCTAGTGCGATTTCTGAGCGTGGGATACTAGTATTAGTTTCCTGGGTTGTGATGTTATTGAATTTTGCCATCAGGAAATTCTTTGTAACATTCGGGGTCTGGATTTGTGCCTGGTTGATGGCTATAGTCTGGTCACCATAGTTCATAGAGCATAGCATACACACGGAGCTTAATACAACGTGTAAGGGCTCCCGCAGATAAGCGCGTCGCGACGGTGCGACACGATTCTGGTAGAACAAATTCTACGAAGTTTTCATAGATTTTGTTCTACTAGTGTCGCGTCGCGCTGTCGCGTCGCGCTTGTCTGCGGGAGCTTTAACGTTAAATGCGCAAAACCTGAAAATAGTTTGATCAGAATAACGAGCAGAATTAATTGAACCACTTTTTAATATAGGTCACATTTTTCAAAAAATCTTCATTAAAAACGTTGACGTGTCTATTTATTAATAGGTCAAGTAAGCCAATGTCAGCGTGGCACAGCGGCCCGGTGACGACTCCTCCCTCCATAAAGCGTCGTCGCAGACGCAAGAAACGATCAGAATGGCCATTAAAACTAAAACAGCACATAAAACCTTTACAATTTTTTTAATGACTTATTTTCTCTCTGAAATATTTCAATTGAATTAAAAATCAGTTGGGGTGTCTGAGGTTTTGCGCATTTAACGTTACACGTTATACAGGGTTATTTGTAAAACACCAAAAACCTCTTAAGAGGTCATTGTACTCATCATTATGAACAACTTTTACTATGGGACCAAACCTGAAATCGCGAAAAAAAAATCAGCTGTTCCCTACATTTACGTTCGTACGAGTCGTCAAAATGTAGGGAACAGCTGATTTTTTTTTCGCGATTTCAGATTTGGTCCCATAGTAAAAGTTGTTCATAATGATGAGTACAATGACCTCTTAAGAGGTTTTTGGTGTTTTACAAATTACCCTGTATAACTGGTTTAATGTGGGCATACTGGTACTGCAGCCAACAAATGACGACTAAAGTCATCGCTCCCATATTCAACCAGAATTCGCTTTCGTCACTGACAACCCTAACATAATAGCACGGACAGACACCTAACACATAATGTCGTATGACCAATTTTGTGCATCATGCAATAATCGTAATTATCTATAATTTATACCGAAACCGATTGGCGAATCGATTTTTATATAATTGATACTATGTAGTCCTACATTCACCGGCTGACCGAATTATGTTATAGGAGAAAAAAAACACGTATACCTTTCCCTCAAGTGATGTTACATAAGTGTATTTGGACTTGTAATGTACACACTCTGATTATGTTAATATGTGACTGCCTCCTCGTTATTCTAGTGATCGCAAACATTGCTGAGCATGAAGTCATAGGCTCGGACCCCAGGTTAGGCAGTGGTATCATGGTGTTTTTCCTTAGAAATTTCGCAGCATCCAGATTTATGGGAACAGCCGTGCGATTCTGTAACCATCTCACCGTGAAAACTTGGGTGAAGTGAGCGTTGAGTGAGCTCTCATTAGGGATTAACACTATTGACACTGCTCACTTGAAGCTCACTTCACTACTACTTACGATTACTTATGATTTCACGGTGAGATTTTTACAGAATCGACCGACAGATTCACCCTCTGTTAACTTATGGGGCTCTGCGCTTGGTCCCCTATTCGAGGAGTGTTATTGAGTTTTATGCCTAAGGCCTCGTTTCTGGAGACGCGTGGCTTCGAGCGTCGCGTGCGGAGGCGCGACCCGCACTAAATTCAAACTTACGGCGTTGTATGAGAGCGTTTACGGAGAGGCGTTTTTACACGCGTTTGTTTGAAATGTAGCATTATTTGCGGATGACGACGCCGCGTCGCACGGGGCGTCGGTCGCAGCGCCGCACGCGGCGTCGGTCGCAGCGTCGTACGCGGCGTCGGTCGCAGCGTCGTACGCGGCGTCGATGGCAGCGTCGTGCGCAGCGCCAGCTTTCTTGTGTCCTGGGCAGTCTTGTTCGAATAGTAACAACGAACAAACGTGTGTGTAAATATGGACGATTTAGACTTATTATTGCTCGAAGACAATAATTGCTTAAAAAGTTTGTTATTTACCGTTAGAGCAGCACCTAGATTTACATTAGGCGAACGGGAACAATTTGGAGAATATGCAACCCCCCGCAGGGTTAGCCGCGTCCGCCGCCGCGTAGCCCGCCGCGTCCGCTACACTTCACGCGACGCGCCGTGACTCTCGGCACCATGAACGAATTCGTACTTAATCCTATGTTTGTTTTTGTGCGTGTGAAGACGCGGAACGCTGCACGCGCCGTCTCTTTGTGAACGCAAAAATCGTCCAAGGCAACGCTAGACGCCACACTGCACGCGACGCGCGAAGCCACGCGTCTCCGTAAACGAGGCCTTAGGAATTTCTCAGTAACAGGCCAGCACATTTGTGCCAGGATTATGGGAATAGACTCGCTCTCTGTTAACCCTAGAAAGATAATCTACGTCCGCAAGACGCATCGTGAATTTAAATTTCGTTGTAGTTTTTTTTTTATTTTTATTATTAGTTTTTTTATTATTATTTTTATTTAAACAATTATTTCAACCTATAAGGCATGATAATACTTCCTTAGGCTTACTAAAAAATCTTAATTAACTAAGGTACATCCGCTAGTTGCTATATGATTATCTTTCTAGGGTTGAATGTGGATGTGTTCCTAATACCTCTGTCTACGGTGTCGAAACAAGCGTGGTGTTATGTTTTGGTAATATTTGTCATCTATTTATTGATTGATGTAGTGTGTTTAGTCAATATTTGTATAAAGAATGAGGCAGATATTTATAGCGTAAATATTGATGTAGTCAGCTGCAGATAGTAAAGCGTATAGATTCTTGTCGACTTGGTGAGAATTTTGTGAGTTTTATCAGCGTCCTCTTGTTATCTTTCATGGGTTATGGACGTTAGGCCTTGGAGATGTTTGGAATGATGGAAGTCTCGACATCTACTAGTTGTTTGCTTAAGATTTAGTTAAAAGTCCGCTGCCTAAGCCCTAAAAGTACAATTTACGATTTCCTAATTTGTAAATCCTACAGTTATGGCGGGAAAACCTTACAAATATGTAAATTTTAGTGACCATTTACATATTCGTAATTTCTGTGTTACGCAATATTTTTTTATAATTTAACAATTTTGTAAAATTTTAGACTTGTAAACTATAGACTTGTGTGTTTCTTAGCATGATGGGGTAAATTAAATTATTGATTAAGGTACATCTATTTCTGTCACTATGTTCAAACATGAGAAAACAATGTATTCTATATATAATAGTTGTCATTTGCTAACTCTTTCCTTTACAAAAACGACTAATTAAAATACAATGCCAAAAAACAAATACTAACATCATCATGCGAGCCTGTTGGAATACAGCAACATAAAAAATAAAAAAAGAGGAAATTAATTCTTTGAATCAAAAGCTGCTGCGTGCGCGCATGCGACAGTCATCAATGCAATTATGATGATAACTGGTTGTTGTTCAAAATACGTGTTTTATATTCCGTATTAATATCTACCTGCATCACTCATCTGTTTGAGGAAATTGGTGCATTGGAGCCTTGCCTTCATGCCATCGAGAAGAATGACGCTGGGGTTTTCCGAAATTCCTGTATGATTAATCTTGGAAAGGTTGATGTGATCGTGTGAGGCAAACGTGAAAGTAGAGCAAAAGCACATTAACTTGTAAGACATTTGTAACTTTGTTTTCTTAAACTATAAATCACCATCACCACAAAGAGAAAAAAACATGGTAGTAGTGCGTTCAATGTTATTCTTTTCCTTAGAGATCAACATTCAAAAGCCAATCTCCCATCAGCAATCAAAATACAACGCAACCACTTATCTAAATTCGCTTTTGACCTTGAAAGTACACACGAAGATCTAGCCTAATCATACGGAATCTAACGAGGCCAGCCGATTCGGTTTTTGCAACTTCGGCCTGCTTCGGGCAGCTTCGGACCAACTACATGACAGCTTAGCCGACTTTTTTTTTGTTGTTGTAATGGGTCGTGACCGCAGACTGCCTTTCCCGCGTCTTCTTACGAAACTAGCCAGTCAGATCAGATGCATTTTAGTGGCCCAGAGGATAGATTGTGAACGTGCGATTATATGGAAACAAGTTACGGGGCATAAGATGTACTTAGCTTTTGTAATAGACCGCGAAGGATATTCCCTTTATTTCTTCTCCTTTCCTTGGTATTGTTTTTATAAGTTAATTGGTTTGTACTGATAAATCAAGTAGCAGCAATCAGTTCGTAAGTAATATTGTTGTTCTGATAGTTGTTACAAGTAAAAAAATGTCAGGTACTTGAACCTTCACTTGCGAAACATTTGGCAAAACATAAGAATAATTTATTGCTTAAAATTATGTTACATTCATATTTCAATACATAGTCCTGTAAAAGCCAATTCAGCGTCATTGTGAAGCCAATTGTGTAAATAGTAAAATATAATATAATATTTCTCGCCTTCAAGTCTTGGATCGAAGAATCCAACGACAGTATTCTTAAATAAATGTATGTAAATGCAACAAGAACAACAAATATCTTTAAGGCAGAAAAAAAACAGGCTATACGCTTGTTATTCTGCGGAAATGAAGCCAGGACATTTTTGAAGTAATGGCAGAGGTAATACAATTTACAAACGGTATTTGGATGGAGATACATTGTCTAGAATTGTATACATTTCGAATCTTTTGTCTACTTTAAAGGAAAGTAAGTAAAACATTATGTAAATGAAAATACACCGGTCATACTCACAAAGATAATGACTGACTGACGACACCAAGTGCCGACATTCAAAATAAACGCTTAAATGTGGCACAATATTTATAATAGCGCACTAACGATGTTACATTAATATATACGTACGAGTACGGTACGAGTATCAATTAACAAAAATTTCACAACTAAACGATGTGTTGGCAAAACATCATCTTTTGATAAGAAAATTGTGAAAAAGCTTAAGGGAAATAAAACCTCCCACTAGTTTTTTTTTTTTTCATGGACTATGTAAATAAATCAAGATAAAGAAAAACCACACTCGTAAGAAGCGACGCTACGCGCACGCTTTGCTCACGTATTACAAGTTTTGAAGGTCGGAAAACAATGCGCCGATATTGAACTATCACAGAAAAGACTGATGATTCCCTAGCGTGATTTTCAACTTACTAATGATTGTAGGAACGCGAATAGATGGCCACGTTATGAAACTAGTGTATTATAATATCAAGGTCGGTGCTGAGGTCTTAAAGAACAGAAAGCTTCGGGTCAAGGAGAGAAGGCTTGGAATTCTGCCAACTGCAGTGATTGGGAAGCGACTGTCTTAACTCGAAAGATAAAACAACTTGGTGCTCATAATTGTATAGTTTTTCTTCTTGTGAAGACCATTCGTTATGAGAATAACTTCTCATAATCAATGATTTCATGAACGATTTCATGAAGATTTATCTTATGAGAAAGGTTATTTTCCACTCTGTTTTCGTTATTTCCTTGTTAATCCTCATCACCGACTGTCGCTCAAAATCGCGCTGGGGCTGTATCTCACATAGGGTCGTAGCATTATGCTGAGCGACGGCTCTTTGCGTGTATGTGTATATTATATTATATTATATTATATTGTCCCCCGACTTGTTCGTTTTTGTGTTTGTTTTCTTTCTCTGCGTCATATTTACCGCAAATAAACGTATTTTCTTTCTTTCTATCTAAAGCATCTCGGTGAAAATCCACTATATTCTCTGCAACGGATATTACGTTAACGTAAAGATTTTCCCCTCTATTATAATTGTTTTAGAAACAAAAGGTATCGTTCTTTGTTCGCTTAATTGAATTGTTACCCAAGACTTAGGAACGCAATTTGCTCGAGATCCAAATTAAGTTTCTAGTTGCGCCGTGATTTCGTTCCTAAGTTCGTGCTAATTGTTGTTATTAACTTTTATTGTGGTGCTGCTAAGTGGTTCTGTATGGAATGGCATAAACGGACGTAACAATTTCGGATGGATTCGAAAAAGAGTAAAATACAAATATGTGGGTTGAGTGAGAGGAGGAGAAAAGTATAAAAAAGTAGGTACGAGCTAGTAGTAGTAGGTAGTCAAAAAAGAAACAGAAATCTTACCAGACCTGGAAACCAGGATAACGGAGCCTGCCAAGGACATACTTATTAGAATCGAATTATCCTGAATAATCATAAGATATATTGCAATTTATTAAAGAAAATTTAAAACTCATATTAAAAGTACACTTTGTAAACAGGCATATTTCAAATTACTGGATTATAGTACTATCCAAGATAAGAATGCTTGGAAACCGATGCTGGTCCTTACCTACATAGGACAATCTAAAGTATAGACAAAATGAAACTGGTTACTAACAGTAAAACTCTAATAGTAACTAGTGTAACCACAACATTCATTAAAAATAAAATAATTAACCGGTTTGCTTGACAAGATTTTAATGACCCTATCAAGTGCACTCCCTGATTATATAGCTCCATTGTGATATTGATTGCATTCATTTACGTCACAATCTGTATCTGTTGGAGCCGTCTAATCTACTTAGATAGCAAGAGCTTTATTAATATCCATTGAATCGTTGATTTACATGACTTTATCATCTACTGTTTATAAACCAACAGCTTTCAAGAAAAAATTCAAAACGTCGATCGTTTTTCGATTTTATTCTTCTTCCTGATGCTTTCTTCTTTATCATCATCACCATCATTATTCCGCCAAAAGACGTTCACTGCTGTCCTTAGGCCTCCCCAAGTATCGCCACATAAACCAGTCTTGTGCTTCTCGCATCTATATTCTGCTTGGGTAAAGAAAATCTTTCTTGCTTCGATTGCACACATTACAAAACAGCCTGCTATTATTCATTTGGCACTGTTTTGCCAGCTGCTTTCAAGATCCAATGATACGATAAGACTATGATACACGGTTGGATACTCTTTTGTTTTTAATCCAGTTTACAATCGTATTGAAACAACACGTATTGTGTAAGAAAATAGCTACAAAACATATAGCGCATTGTTTAGTATATTGTGTATAGTTTTGTTTAGTATATGGCGTTTAGTTAAACGTTGATGCAATAATGTGAGACAAGGAATAGGGTTGAAGACAATTCAATGAATTCTTTGAGGTTGCCTCTATGAAGGTTGGAGATACTTTTGAATTTTTAGAACATGATGGCAACGCAACAACCGAGTTGCCGTTGAAAATTGCAATGGCTCAAGCAAGGTTGTATCTTTGGTTTCGGGTAAAATTAGCATGCTAATTTTTAGTAATATCCTTAGTCAATCAATTACCCCTCCGTTATCTACTGCCTGTACCTCTACCAATTTTTGGTACTTCATCTTCAGCCTCCAGTCTGTCTTTCCTAGTGGTCGTTGGTACATCTGCTGGGAAGACGTTCTTTACGTCGCGTATAGAATCTCGGCCTCTTGGGTTTTTAGAAGGTGATAACAAAAAGTATACTTCACCTCGAATAATAAAGACATTCCCGAGTTCCGCATTTAACGGAATAAAGTGTAACAGTAACCGTTTAGCACATTTTCGTGCGCCAGCGCATCTAACCGTTATTCCTCTCACAATCGGGTGGTATTGCATCATCCTAACGTTACCTCTTTGTTGGCTTTGATCAGTTTTTGGTATTACCGAAGTTAATTGAAGAATGTATTGAGCTTTTGTAAGGTCTAGCGCAAGCTAAGAGTCATTCAATTGATATGCAACCGTATCGATACTTGTTTGAAAGTCTAGTTTGAAAAGAATAAAAATTACACATAGTTCAAGAGCATACTGCGAAATTTTGTTTCCGCAAAAAACGAAGATATTAGGAATCTTTATGTCTGACCATTTTGAATCGATCATAGCCTTATGACTCGTCGATAATAGCAGCGACCCGCGGTTTCATCCGAATAAGTCTCGATCCCGTGGGGATATCGGCAGAACAAGTATCCTATGTCCTAATCTAGGTCATAGTCTAAACCCATGCGCCAAATTTCATCCAAATCCGTTCAGCCGTTTTAGCGTTAAAGCGTAACAACAAACATAATTGCATCCGTTGACGGAGTCTTCGCCCCACAAATGTCTACTTTCGTAAATCATCTTGGAGCTGCAATCGCTGACCGCTGGAATAGATCTTTTAGCGTAGTGATGGGTTGGCTAAGACCAAGAATCATTATCTCAATAATACGTGCCACTAGCATGTGCATTCGTGGCACAAGGCATAAATTTAAACCAATAGACAAGTTATTGGGCTTCGATGATGGAGCAGCCCTACCTAAACAAGACTGATGTGGATGCTGCCAACGAACTGAGAAGACTTAAATTACAATAAATCGCGATACATAAATAAACTTGCTTTATTCGTTAATTAATCAATACACTATACAAACACTCAAATCTTTCTCTTTATAATATTAGTTTAGATTCATAGCGTTCACTTTAGTTAATGAATGCTAAAGAAGTTTAGAATCTTGATGAAACATTAAGATAAGTAAGTCAGTAAGTAAAGTTAACAAATTACTCAAGTTTCAAATAAATGAAATCTCCACCTGGAATCCCAGTAGTTAGACACATTGTTAGCTTAAGATTAGCGAAATGATTGCGAATGAAATTAACTTGGTTATCACGTCATATCGCGTGCTTGTGAAGATAATAGTTTAATAACCGGCCGGTTTTCTATTATGTATTTGATTATGAGGTTTCTAGTGAATTGTATTCTGAATCGTTATCTGCGTATTCAAGCTTGTTATTTTTTGCGAGGTCAGCAGCATTCAAACTGGTTGTGTTGTTATTGTTTATAGTGACATCCGCAGTGTACAATTTTTTAAATGTTTCTGTGGGATTACTTACAGATATTTTATGGAAATTGTCTATTTCATCCATCACCCCAATTGCGTAACACACTATTACTCTCAGTTTGAATCATTTTGAGGCACATTGCTAATCCATTTCTCCATATGCTCGTAAAATGTGTCTGCTCAACAACGTAAATAACGCAATGAATGCTGTTGAACTGTCAAAATGAAAACCATTGCTACTGGTAGTGTGTTACGCATTTACCCTGCTGATCCTGGCGGGTCGTGGCTAAATAATAACAGTCGCATATGTCGATCGAAGTTTAGGCTACGCTTGCCGCGGTCAGTTGGTGGGTGTGTCCACCGTTACATATCAGGACCCCTCCGAGCCTCGGAAAGCACGTTAAGCCGTTAGTCTGGCTGTCATTCGTAGATCTTTGACGGTCATTACGGGTAGCTAGCAGCCCAAAAAGTCTGACAACAGATCTTAACAAGGGGTATCGTGGTACCCAGTAAGTGGGTTGTGGAGATTAGAAAGGCAGTTCAGATACATCCGGTTAGACTAAAAGTCGACCCCAACATAATTGACAAAAGACTCAGCAGACTGATCCAAATCCATTTCATCCTAAAATAATATTTTATACAGAATGGTCCCTATTGCTCCATAAATCGTGATATAACAGCAACGATGATGTGCGAATGCACGGAGCTATTATCTGATGATTTTAACATTGTCACGATTTTGTTCCGTCACTTCTCAGCTGTAATGTTTACTTCGTGACGTTAGATTGGCAGATGCTCAGTTGCCTTGTCCTAGAAACTTCTACGTTATTTATTTTCACGTAGGGATGTTCATGAATCACTGCAGTCCCCTGGAGGATTCCCTTCCTCTTGGGGAATTTGACGGAGGGCTATACCATTACCAGACTCTTATTGGGTAAATATCCTAGATGTTACATATTTTATCTTGTATCTCTAGCTTGGGCTGAGTTGGGCTCATAAGCAATAAAGTTGGGGAGCATAAGCTATTGCTTATGCTCTCCAACTTTATTGCTTATGATGCAGCTATTATGATGCCCCTTTGAATCAAGTAATCAACTCAGCCTAGCGTGATGCCCCTTTGCACAAGGGTCATCATCATCTGCCTAGCCTTTTCCCAACTATGTTGGGGTCGGCTTCCGGTCTAACCGGATGCAGCTGAATACCAGTTTTTTTTCCATTGAGCGACTGCCTATCTGACCTCCACAAACCAGTTACTGGGTAATACGATACCCCTTGATAAGACTGGTTGTCAGACTTTCGGGCTACTGACGGCCCGTAACGACTGTCAAACATCCACGAATGACAGCCGGGACCAACGGCTTAACGTGCTTTCCGAGGCACGGAGGGGTCTTGGTATGTGAAGATGGTCACCCATCCACGGATCAACCGCGGCAAGCGTAGCTTATCCTGATCGATCGGCCCGTTCTCTACATAAATATCAAAACCGCATCGCTATTGGTCCATACCACTTTTGCTCAGGCACGTATTTTGTCGCAGTCCATTGCTGAAAATAGGGCTCTCCCAGGCTACGCTAAAACACCCTGTCCTCCGCTTTCCGCATCCAGTCCGTCACCACCACCTTAACCCTTAAATGCATAGTGTTTCGAAAACGATGCAATGCGTTCTCAACCGTTTCTGTTTTTTTTTTTTTTTATTTTAATGCCCGACCGAATGATCAATCATACCGTTACTTATTTTTGTACCGAAAAAGTGAGGTTTGACACATGACAGTTCTGAGATTATGGATTTTTGTCGCTTTCATTTTCTACTGTCGCAAGAGAGTCCAAAGTCTGCTTCACAGTATTCCACAACAGTCAATATTTAGTAAGAAATTATGTATCGAAAACGATACAACATGCATTAGTAATACAAATTATAAGTATACAAGGTGTAACTTAAATAACGCACAACCTCTTAAGGGGTCATTGTACTCATCATTATGAACAACTTTTACTATGGGACCAAACCTGAAATCGCGAAAAAAAAATCAGCTGTTCCCTACATTTATGTTCGCATAAATCGTCAAAATGTAGGGAACAGCTGATTTATTTTTCGCGATTTCCGGTTTGGTCCCATAGTAAAAGTTGTTCATAATGATGAGTACAATGACCCCTTAAGAGGTTGTGCGTTATTTAAGTTACACCTTGTATATATTATAATACTTTTTTTTTCTGAGATCTTTATTTTTTTTTATTGACATTCCCATTAATTACCTATACCATTTTCCCTAGATCATATATTTTTCCCGAGAGAAACAAATTCTTCATGCATTTAAGGGTTAAAGTCGTCCGTCCATCTAGCTGGGCGGCGTCCCACACTACGCTTGCCGATACACGGTCTCCACTCCAGCAGGGTAATTGCGTAACACACTATCAGTAGCAATCGGTTTCATTTTGACAGTTCAACAACATTCATTGCGTTATTTACGTTGTTGAGCAAATACATTTTTCGAACATATGGAGCTATAGATTAGCAATCTGCTTCAAAATTATTCAAATTGATAGTAAAATAGTGTCTTACGCAATTAAGGTGCAGGACTCGTCTGCTCCACCGGCCATCGGGTCGTAGGCACGTATTATCATTGATGGACATACGATCTGCATAAGCCTTCAAGATCGCTGCAAAATTAAAAGACTGAGGGATTGCCTTAAACACCACTTCATTTGGCAAATAACTTAGTTACAGTGGAATGTTGATTACTTTGTCCAAACACGGGGAAATTCCTTGCCTAAATTACAGTGACCACTTTCATCTAAAATCGTTGATTTAGCTTGAACAATCTGAAATGGTAGAAAGTGTGGTAATTGCAACCTACTAGAACACTCAAATAAAATGTAGGTATAAATGTTAGTGTGTCATCAACATCATGATCACGTGCAGGAAACGCTTTTTGATATCAAATATGCGGACTTTAGTTCACGTAGGTGTTTGAGATAATCCAATAAACTCTTGCTAACTGTTGTTGTTGTTCTTTTTTTTTCTAATATTTCTATAGAACCTTCTGAATTATTTTATTTATTGAAAAAGGTTATAGTATTAGAGTAATAAAAAAAAAACAACATAATATATGTATTTGCACGTCGCGTATGTGACATACATGTCGAACATAATTTATAATAAAATCTTGCATGCATGATATCACCGTTCTGTATGTATACACATGTTTGAGCAAATAAATATATTACTTACTTACTTACTAACCAGTATTGATGGAATTGCAGTTTATGGTTTAGTTAAATTTATAAGTAAACTGTCGAACCCGAATGAAATGGTCTTCATCGCCGTCACTGAACAAGCATCATCATGCTCATTCCTTTTTTTGTTTGGGAAGAGACCTTAGTCATGTTGTGGGACCATTGTTATGAGACAGGTGTTATTTTAAAGGGTGACAGTCATTCATCTCTTCTTCCCTCCTACTAGCTACATACAACCGTCTTCCTTAACTAACACCTACGATTTATTAACAACCTACTGATTTCTAAATTTAGGTATCGTTGTATTTCAATCTCTACATAATAACATTCTAAATGTTTAGAAATATTATCTGCGAATAACTGATACAGACATACAAAGAACTTGTATTCAAAAGCTCCATTTATTTGCAGTCAAAACTCTACCTACATGGTATTAATGCCATTCCTAGGCCGACCTGTTCAAAAAACATTTAAGTTCCAACTTTATTACCATATTCGTAAAGTGTAAATTTTAATGACAAATTAATGGTCACGATTGGCAAGATTGGTCAGTAAATGCCAGTCTGACAAGGCTAGCCACCGCTCTCACGGAAATGATAATTATAAATGTTACAGTAAGTTTATAAAGTCAGTCACATTGTGAAAGGGCTAACTTGCATTATGTTAACGTTGCCACAACCTTAGGAAACTCTTTTGTTAGAAAATGTAGTTTGTACGCTTTATTACGTATTGCATTTTAATTAGAATTTATGGGTTCGTTAACTTTTATTTTTCGTAATTCATTGTAGATATTTTGATTCTTATTGGTTTGGCAAGTTGAAATTTTCACATTTATATCAATGAAAACATTTATATTTATTATCATGATAACAAACTATTTTTCATCAACGTGATTTTCTACGATGGTATGAGAACAACCGAGTTCTTCTGCTAGTGCTCGTGTCGATAAACGGGGATCAGTTTCGATGAGTTGTAGTAATCGTTCTATTTCAGTCTGAACTACAGGGCCGCGGTGAAGTGAATCTTTTAAACTGTACATGGGAGACCCCATGTCGAATTTATCAAACCAATTTGTAGCTGTGCGATAAGTGACCGTAGAATCTCCCATCGATTTACATGTTTCTTGCCGCATCCGCTACTGAATATCCCAATCGGTATTCGTGAAGTAACAGCAGTCTGATTTGTTCTCTTGAATGATCCATTATTTCTATGTGTATGCCTTCGATGTTGGAAGCGTTATGAAATGTAGCAGGAAGTCCGCTTTTATACTTTCGTCAAAGGAAATTTCACGAACATTCAATGAACAAATAAAAAAATTCTAGATAATTCTGAAAATTTCTACTTTCCAACGTAATATTTAGGTTAAGCAATGTTGCGAAAAATGAGCTAAACTACTGTGACATAAAAATGCTAGGATTTAAATTCAGAGCAATGTATAATATTTCCATTAATAACTATTAAGTAACTCCTAAACTAGTATTAATTTCTGTAGGCTATTTCATTTGAATAAAAATTATGATAAAACTAATCTAAATGTTTAAAAAAATAATATTAATGATTAAAATTTGCCTTTTCGAACTCAGGCCAGCGACGTACTCGACCAGTGACATGAAAAATATTGTAATTAAAGATTGAAAAGGTCTTCAAGTGTCTTTTAAATACTTATAATAATAGTAACAAATCAGTGTGCAACTATGTAGGTAATAAAAAATTATCTATAGTCTGGCATTTAATACGTTCTAGTATTTTGTATCATACATTTAATTTTTAAATGTTAAGGACAAAATGCCTGCCTAGCCTTTTATCGATAGTCGCAAGTATGTTGGGGTCAGTTTCCAGTCTTTTTTTTTTAATACGTTGCCCCACACTAGGAATTTCTCCTGTATTTTGGGTGCGTTTACAGACATTTAAACTCACATATACACAAACAGCCAGACCCGGAACAACTACTTGTAGGTCATACAAATATTTGTTCCGTGCAGGAATCGAACCCGCGACACGCAGCGCAGCAGTCAATTGCTTAACCACTGCGCCAACCGTGCCGTCAAGTCTAACCGGATGCAGCTCAATACTAGTATTTTACATGGAGCGACTGCCTATGTGACCTCCACAACCCAGTTACTAGGTAACACGATACCTCTTGGTATACTGATTGTCAGACTTTTTGGGCTTCTGACTACCCGTAGCGACTGTGGAAGATCTACGAATGACAGCCGGGACCAACGCAACGGCTTAACGTACTTTCCGAGGCACGAAGGGGTCTCGACATGTACCTAATAGATGGTTACCCATCCACAAACCGCCCGTGGCAAGCGTAGCTTAACCCTTGGTTGACCCGTAAGGCTGTTATTATTTAGCCACGATCCCCTCAAAATGTTTGCAAGAATATGTAGCCCTAGTTTTCAAGTATCAAAGGCTCAGTATAATGTTACGAACTATATACTGTAGAAAGCTTCAAGCATCTAAAGGTCAAGTGCATATTACGTTCTTGGAGCTAGTATATGTGTAAGAAAATGTGAACAATTGTGTGCTATGTTATTATGGATTTTATAAGGAACTGTGCCCTTTATGCTCTCATTGTTGGGACTCTTGCCTCCTCTTTGTGACCGAGAGAACTTGTTGCATAATCCTAATAATAAATAGCTTTATAATATAATGTTTGGACTTTAAAAGAGACTATGACCTCTGAGTTTGTTAGAGCATTTCTTCTCAGGGATCAGTCAGCTGGGAAATGGCGGTGCAATCTAGGTTTAAAATATTGACTAATAAAATATTGACGTGTCATAAAAGATCTACTTACATAAACAATTCATTTCATACTTTTCCAGTTTTCGTGTTAAGTAGATTATTATTTACCAACCCTGAAAATATAATTCCCTAAAGGAATACCTCTAGTTCTACAAGCTATTTTTTCTACAATATTCCGGAAGACATTTATGGAAGTTACATGCATAAGCTCATCTTTTCCTTCCCAGATTATTAAATCAAATGCACATACATACCGTAGGTACTAAGAATGCAGATGACAATTTTCTTCATACTCTGAAGTCTACACACAAAGGAGAGGTTGCATACCATTTTGTTATTACGTTTTTCTTGTGTAATCTAATATACCTACCTACTTGTAGCTTTAGTCTTCCGCATGAGATATGACGAGATTTTCCCATAAAACTAAGATATAATTGAGAATGAAACAATGCGCTCGCTTATTTACATAAGCTGGTTAATGTGTTAATTAGAATTCGTTGTTACAGTGCATCTTCGTGGTTTCAATAGATCGTTCATGTAAATTGGAGAACAACTGAAATTAGAACTTGTTAATTAAGTTTTGTAACTTATATCTTTTAGCACAAACTTGAAAAAGATTATCAAACTTAAAATGGTACGTTTCTCCAAAAGTATAAAAGTACGATCATATTTTTGTATGCCCTGGCAGGAGGCCTTAAATTATTGAGGCACCCCAGGATAATCCAGACAAGCAGCCGACAACCTCCTAGGTTGACCTTCGAGAAGCCCTTTATTTATTTATTTAAACTTTTCGCACAAAAAGGTACAAAGGCGGACTTAATACCTTAAGCATTCTCTACCAGTTACAACCAGTTACAACCAAGGGTGGTGAAGAGATTAGATGACCGGTGCTTTGGTTGAGAGGATCAATGATAAAATATATCCCAAAAAATAAGACATCATTTTATAATTTTCTCGCTAAGCGAGTCTCACTGTTGCAATGTTTGAATGAAAATTCTTTGCATTACAAAACTTCTCTCGCGTCCGCTTTTAAACAGACTAAAAGGAATTTTAATAACTCACATTTTTCTTTCAGCTACAAAAACCTGCAATACTTTGTTTTAATTTTATAGGTACCAGATGAGAGACGTCTATAAAATATGACTAATGACCTGCCAAAAAATATGGTGCACCACATTGAAAACATTTAACAAAAGCAATGGACAAATAGACGTGTCTCGATACTCTCGATGCGTCAATCGACCCGACCCTGATCTCAAAAAGCAGACACATCGCAAGTACCTTTCTAGGTCACCAAAATTGATGTATTAATTATTCAAAAACAAGTTTTTTGCTGATATAATCAGTATCATGATCGATGCTTGTCTGTCTATCTGGTCACTCACTTCCTTAACTTTAAAAAGAATAACTGTTCCATGCAACAACATCATTTTTATTCAAACTGGTTTAATAGAACCCGAATATTTCTGAATACAATTTACATTAAAATGACTTAGCCGTCATATTTTCTGCAAATCAACACACACATTTCTGCAATCATGATAAATGATTTATTTTCTGTAAGTAGGTTTGTACAAACACATTTACAAGTCAATCATGTTTTTTTTTTTAAACTAGATGAGGTCGGCGTTTCCTATCTGACTACTCTGAGAAGAAAGGCCGAAACAAACTCAGATGTCACAGTCTCCTTTAAAGTCCAAACATAATCTTGGGCAGATCATGTGAAGACCATGTAGATTGGTGTCTGAAATGGTCTTTTGGTTTTGTTGTCAGTCAGTGCACGCATTGGTAATGTTTGCATAAAATGTCCATTTATGATACTTACCTATGAATCAAAGGTCAGGTCATTCATCTGTGTTCAATAATATTATTGAAATGAAATGAAGAGAAATGGGACCCTCCATACCTCATCATCATCAGCCTACAGCAGTCCATTGCTGGACATAGGCCTCTCCTATTGCACGCCATTCAACTCGATTTTCGGCAACTCTCATCCAGCTGCTATCAGCCATCCTGCGAAGATCGTCGCCCCACCTAGCCTGAGGGCGTCCCACCTTACGTTACACCAATACCTACTCGACCCAAATGTAAGTATGCGACGGCTGATTATTTTTTCGCGATTACGATGTCGGTATTATAGATAAAGAAAGAAAAAAGAAAGAAAGAAAATAAGTTTATTGGACCCAGGATAAGTAAGCGGTTCAGTTTGTTGGTCTGTACACCTGTCATGTTGTATTCTATTCTTTTTTCTTATTTCCATGATTAAAATGATACTTTAAGATTCGACAAAACTTGAATTTAGGTATCTACTGAATTTCGGTCAAATCTTAAAGTATCCTGTGGATAAAATCACTTTTCACTCTAATATTACTCAAGATAGAAACTGATTTTATTCGCGGGATAAGATGCTCAAGTGGTCGATTCCGCCCCAAGAGTTATTCTCAAGAATCCTCTCTAATTATAATCATTAAGAACATGGTCTTGGGGTTATCAGCGTCCACCATTTCTCTGCATCCCCGAGACTCGTCAGAGAAAAACTTGGCAATTTTCCTTGTTTTCTCAATATTATGAACAGTAAAAATAACTTTGTTAGGAAATAAATCAAGCGTGGGTGGAGTGCAGAGGCGGCTGAGACAACTTGTAAATTGAAAGATTCACATTTAATTCTTTGAACAAAAAGTTGTTGTTATAAAGAACAACTTCGAATACTGAACAACACCGTGGGTGTTAATAAGTAGTACAAAACATCGAGAGTTACCAATTATTATTATGTCTATTTAAAATAACTTTGTTACTAACGGTACTGGGCTGGACTCAATACTGTTTCCTGCGCAACATAACACTCCTTTTTTTGGATAGTCGTGTTAATCATCATCTGTCATTTTCGTGATCTATCCCAATTTTATTTCGTCGTGTAAATATGTATGTTGAAGGTATCCAAGTTTCATTGATATCTTAGGCGAGGTACACTCGAAAATTAATTGGAATGCCACGCGGAAATTAATATCCGGTTTTTCGATTACAGGAAATTCAATCAGGCCTTTGCTAAATTGCTGACATTACGATATTTCGTGTCGGTACCTAGAGCTTAAAATTAATAAGTTTCATAAGGGTTTTTTTTTTTTATTATGAGCCATATTAACAACTAAGGTACTGTTAAGAACTATGTTTTTCACATTCCCGAAGATTCACATTCCCGATGTCCACCACTTATTTGGCCACCACTGGGGGACAAACTGGGGGACAAAGGGTCATTATTTGGAAAAAAAAAGAGGGGCTTGTGGCTAAGTAATAACAGCTACACGGGTCGATCGATCAGGTTATGCTACACTTGCCGCGGTTGGTCCGTGTATAGGTGACCATCTCCATCCATACAAATCAAGACCCCTTGGTGCCAAGGAAAACACGTTAAGCCGTTGGTTCCGGCTGTCATTCGTGGATCTTTGACAGCTTTTACGGATCGTCAGAAGCCCAAAAGTCTGACAACCAGTCTTACGAAAGTGGTATCGTATTATACCCAGTAACTGGGTTGTGGAGATTAGATGTCGCTTCATATAAAATACTGGTATTCAGCTGCATCTGGTTAGACTGGAATTCGACCCCAAAATAGTTGGGAAAAGGCTAGGCAGATGAGTAGCTCAAGATTTAGACAATCTACTTACCCTTGAACTACTAGCCACGAGTCTGATACAACGGGAAATAGTTTTTTAAGTACCTATGTACCACTGGCACCCACCGATACCGTTTCGTTATTGTTGTTCGTCACTAACGGTCGTGGCATCAGAAAAAAATTATTTCTAAACTTATTTAGCTCTTTGCGAAAGAAATTCCTTTTTGTTTTTTGTTTATAGTTCTATAAAAAAGTAACCTAAGGTACATTCCAACCTCGAAGTCACACAAAAGGCACTATTGAACGTCAAAATTTACAAGAAAATAGAATTGATTCTAGTTGCCCCTTCCAAAAGGTAGTTTCTTATGAAAAGAAAAAATGGGCAAGAAACTCCACCGTTACTCTTTTAAAATGTTTTACAATATTTTGTATACATTAATTATACAATTATATGTGAAGACGATGCACCTAGAATAAAATTACTATACCATATTACGTAAAACGTAGTAACGAAGACCTTTATATTGTCTGATTGGAGTATCCATAGTTCATTAATATCTTAATTTATTATAATAATTCTAGGAATGACATTGATATAATTTTAATATTATTATTATTACTAAATAAATAATCTACATGTATTAATATAACTTTAAAAATGACATTCCACTAATTTTATTTAATATCTTAAAATATGACTAGCTAATTTTATATTTATTTGATTTTCTTACCACAATTATATCTGTAAATTTTGCATGCCTTACGGTAGAATCACTTGAAACGTCTATTTTAATAACACTCTATTGTAACAGTGTTTTCTGCAAAAATAAATGATTTGATTTGATTTGATTGGCAATTAGGAAGAAGACTAGTTTCAACTAATTGGCAATCGTACTACTACCTCACTACTACCAAAATACTCTCAGGATTGAACGATTATGTTTCAATTTCTAAACTGGCATACAAAAATTCTTCGAAAGATAAGTAATAAAATAACTAACTACTAATATACTCGTAACTACTACATTGCACGCTGCACGCTGCTGCTGTACTAATTGTTGAAAAGCCTAATAAATAAATAAACTGAAAATGGGAATCCTTTAAAGCCTGCTGCCTCGTTCGATAGATCCAATTCTCAGTATTGAAAACGGATTTGAAAAGGTTATATAGTTGAATGCAATACTTCTCCCGTTTTCAAACTTTTTTATTCCGTGCAAGCTCTACGGATAATTTTAAAGCTCCTGCACGTGCCTTATCTAATAGTTCGCACGCTCAAAGCTCCCCTAAGTTGTTGATGCCACTTTACAAAGGAATCTCATTTATGTTGTAACATTGCATGGTTTTGTTGTAACTATGAAGCAACCTTTTCCAATAAAAAAAAACGCACTGGACCCGCGTAATGGATTTTAGCCCACTCTCTCTCACAGAGAGGACGCCTGTGTCCCAGCAGTGGGAATGTTATAGGCTAATTATGCTCATGATGATTTTTTTTCCATTTCGATATCGGCTGACGGATAGTACAGTGTCCTCCAAAAGTTAGTTGACATTTTTCCACTTCCGCTGTGATGCCACAATCACCTGCCTAGCTTTTTCCCAACTATGTTGGGATCGGCTTCCAGTCTGACCGAATGCAGCTAAATGCCAGTATTTTACATGGAGCGACTGCCTATCTGACCTCCACAACCCAGTTATTGGGTAATACGAGACCCCTTGGTAAGACTGGTTGTCAGACTTACGGGCTTCTGACTACCCGTAACGACTGTCAAAGATCCACGAATAAGAGCCGGACCAGCGGCTTAACGTGCTTTTCGAGGCACGGAGGGGTCTCTTTAGGTAAAGGTGGTCACCCATCCACAGACCAACCGTGGCAAGCGTACCATCAAGCTGTGATGCCACAATATAATTAAAAAAATTAAAAAATAGCAGGTGCTATTAGGGATTACTTGATTATTTTTAATGATAAGTCAAAGGAAGTAGAATTGGTCAATAATAACGTTATAGCAGTTCAAACACTTGGATCACTAGAATTTTAAATCATAATGTGGTGTGTCACAGCTGATGTGGAAAAATGTGAACTAACTTTTGGAGGCCACTGTATGACGATAGTGAAACCGTACCTATGTCAATGTACGAGGGCGGTTTTTTAAGTCGTGTCGTTTGCAAACCTCCCGCAGTTACTAAAAAAAAAAAAACATATGGCTTTTTCATCTTTATGAATTTAGAATTCGAAAACAAAAGAATGTTTTTTGATCGGTCGAACAGTTTTGTTGTAGCGTCTATTCAAAGGTGACAATTCGGTTGTAAAAATGGAATTACTCGTATTAGTTCATCATCATCATTTCAGCTGGATAACGTCGACTGCTGAACATACTTAGGCCTTTCCCGTGAGTTGCCATACAATGTCGTCGTTGAACTCTACTAGTTATTACAACACAAAAGAGTTTAAACTGCCTCTAAAAGACGCCTCTTCATACTCTTCATCGTCGTCATCAGTTATTGTTAAATGTCATCTCGATGCCTGTTATTATCGCCTTTTCCACCTGTCTCTAAAGCTTTTGTTTCCTAGGAAAGCGGTTCCGTCTTATTATAACGGCCGTTATGAATATCTGTCTTTTTGACTGGTATTTGACATTAAGGTGACAAAAACGTTCTGTATTTGGACGGCCGTCATTGTGTGACCGTTCAGCGCTTCCTTAGGAAACAAACGCTTAACATGACCAAGCGTGCAGCCAGCCTTATTCGCCTTTCAACTTGTATTCAGACTACATTCCTGCAAACGTACACCGCCCCTCAAGGCTCCCTTCACACGTCGATCAAGGCCGGCTATTGTCCTAATGATCACTTATCTTGACTATCTGCTCGACTTTGCACGATGTTGTTGCAAGCCTTAACATATCATTTAGTTAGCAGTTACAAAATCAATTTATCTACACGATTTTGGGTTTGCAAATGCAGCGGCGAATGATAGACTTATAATAACTGATTAAAATTATAATAAAAACGATTGATATATAAAATTAATTGGCTGTTGACTTCTGACTCTTGCAAACTTCAATGTCGTTTCACTTTCTATTTGGTTCGCTGGAGTCTCGAAAAACTCTTAGTATGTTAGGCTGCCCTCCATTGGTAACAAAACCAGAATAAGCTGACGTTCTACTCCATTAAAACTCCGTACCGAAAGGCAAGCGAAGGCCGCAGGAATCCGCTGGATGCGGGAAGCACAGAACCAGTCGAACTGGAGGTACTTGGGGGACGCCTGGGGAAGGCCTATGTCCAGCAGTGGACGTCTTTCGACTGAAATGATGATGAGGATGACTACGTCAGGCGAGCTCAAGGTCAAACTGTTACCACTGATATACGGTCTACGGTACACATCCACAATGTTTCCATATTTCTGTCTTCAAGTAGTGTAAGCCTTGCATTGTTCTCAGTCACGAAACTGTTTTATAACATACCTACATAATAGCCAATAAGACTGACCACACAGGAAGGTCGACAGAACATTAAGACGACCAGGAGACGACCTATAAAAGTTTACAGGAGAAACTCGGATGCGGCAAAAGGAAACGGACCAATCGGTCCAACATAGAAGACCATTTGAAAGTTTTAACAGCCCCAATTCGACCAATACTTCTTTAACAGTACAACTTACTAAACAAATATAACTTCTTCTAAGCTATTTCTATGGTAATGTAGAGAAAGAAAGAGTAGGAAAGCACGTTAAACCGTTTGTCCCGGCTGTCATTCGTGGTTCTTTGACAGTCGTAGTCAGAGGCCCGAAAGTCTGTCAACCAGTCTTACCAAGGGTTATCGTATTATGCAGTAACTGGGTTGTGGAGGTCAGATAGGCAGTCGCTCCATGTAAAATACTGGTATTCAGCTGCATCCGGTCAGACTGGAAGCCGATCCCAACATACATAGTTGGGAAAAGGCTAGATAGATGCTGATAGAGAAAGAAAGAAAAATGCGCTAATTGACATTACAGCAAAAAAAAAATACACTTAAAATTATTACAAATACTAAACGAAAAAAAAAACCCAACCTCAACACAAAACAAAACACACAACACAAAACTTGATGGTCTTGTATTTTACTTACGTTCATATGGCAATCAGCCGTGCTATTCTGTAACCATCTCACCGTGAAAGCTTGTGTGAAGTGAGCTGTCATTCGCTAGGGATTAACACTATTAAGTGCTCACTTCACTTATGAGGAAATCTGACAGTTCTTTATTTACTAGACTTTACTAATGCATTCAATACTGTCGATTTCGATATCCTGCTTGGCATGCTTCGCTCGCTTAACATATCTCCAACGGCGATTGACTGGTTTCGTAGTTACCTGTATGGCCGCCGGCAACGTATATGCATAGAAGAGTCTTGCTCTTCGTGGTGCTATACTTCTGCCAGTGTACCTCAGGGTGGCGTTTTATCTCCTTTACTTTTCGCAATATTTATAAACTCCATTACCAAAAAACTTCTTTCTTCCTACCACCTTTATGCAGACGATTTGCAAATTTATAAGCAAGCTGACCACGTGAATTTGGCTGATGCCTTTCATATTATCAACAAGGATTTGGTTTCAATCAGTGAGTGGAGTGAGGCGCATGGGTTGCAGGTTAACCCATCGAAGACTCAGCTCATTGTTGTTGGCAGCTCAAGGATGATCCCCAAGATAAACTGGTCACAGCTTCCCCAGGTTCAGTTTAACGGAACTGCTATTCCAATCAGTGAAAAGGTTAAGAATCTTGGGGTTTGGATTGATAAGCATCTTTCTTGGGGTCCTCAGCTACAAGACGTAAGTCGCAAGATTTTTGCATCTGGTAAGTCACTGAGACGATTGCGGAATTTTCTTCCAACTGCCACTAAAACTGCGCTTGCACAATCCCTTTTACTTCCCATCCTTGACTACGCTGATGTCAGTTATCCAGATCTTACTGAGGCACAACTAGATAAACTTGAGCGACTTCAAAACTTTTGCATAAGATTTATATTTGGCCTGCGCAAATATGATCACATATCTGAATTTCGTACAAAGCTCAAGTGGCTTCCCATACGTCTTCGCCGGAATTCTCATATCTTGATTCAGCTCTACAGTATTTTGTTTAACCCTAAAACCCCCTCTTATCTTAAAGAACGTTTCAAGTTCCTTCATGACACACATAATAGATATCTGAGGTCATCGGAAAACCTGAGACTAGAGATGCCGATGCATTCCACCAGTTTCTATGACAAATCTTTTACTGTTCAAGCAGTACGCTTATGGAATGACTTGCCCGTGTCGGTAAGGCGTGCTCAATCTTTGTCCACATTTAAAATTATGATAAAAAATCACTTCCTCTCTCCTTAAACAGCACCATTATATTTTCTTTACTCCTGTTTCATGTCTATTGTTATATGTATATATTTATTTAGATTGGTATAATATACTTTATGTATGTATTTATTTTATCGTGTAAATAGTACACCACAGACTACCTACAATACTTGTCTCTCCTTCCCTTTTCAATCCATCCAAAGGTTGTCTTTAAAAGATCGCTCTTAGCGATAAGACCGCCCATTGTGTCACCCTCTGTAAAATTTCTATATTTATGTCTGTAATCTATATGGTGTACATAATAAAGAGTATTCTATTCACGGTGAGATTTTTACAGAATCGACCGGCCGAACATTTTGACTTACAACAAGATTAGCTACACTATAATAGGATTGAACTCATAATGAGTCTATAGTTGTGAGATTTAAGACCGTCTTTATGTGACGGAGACAAGTTTTGGAGTAATGTAAAATCTAAAGCTCGATTTTCATACAACAGCGTGCTTTTATTTAAGCATGAAAACGGGCATTAGTGCTTTTGTTATAATTTGGCATGGCTTAGTATGCCAGACAGCAGCGACCGAGACCAATTTTAATAAATAACAAATCATAATTGGCTTTCGCTTTATCTAATTTAACTTTGACGTTAAGCATGTTAATAATAAATCGTCTGTTCCCAACAAACCCGCTTAACAAACCACGTTGTTAGGGATACAATTAATTTTGTAACGCTCAAGTTCTAATACAAAGGCCATAGGTAAGGTTGACCTTTGCTGTTAGAGTCTTGACGTCATTATTTTTAATTTATTCCCAAAAAATGGCACATCTTTTTAACCTTACGAAGCTGCGAAGGTCTCCTCTTCAAAATAAACAAATCGCAACTCACGGACTGTGATCATTACTCAAAAACTTACGACCAACATTTCCTTTTGGTATTCATCTCCGCTTTTGTATGGCTCCGCTATTGTTTTCACTCAAAACTCCGTGCGATGGTAGTGGTGTGAATTATTCGCGTCGTAGTAGCTGGAACGAGGTGGCATTTTAAATAAAGAACCCCGTAAGGGCTGCGGGTACTGCGCATGCGTTAACTCGAGCAACCCTCACGTTCCAATATGGCGCCGACCGCCACAAGTTAAGCACGCGTTCGCTATTTACAATATTCTAATTAGATTTCATCTATGACTAAAAAAATACAACAGTATTTATTTTAATCCACAGTGCGTTTAGTTTTCGAATCAGGAATGTTTTAGTGAAATTCTGTTGGGGTGTTGTTGGTGACGCAGTGCGATCAGATGTGTTTGATAACGTTAAAAGTGTAGTAGGTCGTTTATCGTAGTTCAACGCTGTTGTGTCGTGCCAATGCGTCAATTAATGTAGCCAATTTCCTTAAATCTTAATTAGCTTAGATATACGAAGACCGAAGTTTATTTATAGAACGTTAGCAATTTATGTCTATCTAAGATAAATCTTGCTTGTGAAATTTATTTAAGAAAAATACTGTTATAAAAAAATTGCAACATAATTCCCGCGCTTGAAAAACCGAGTGTTCTAAAAACGAAAAGCTTCCATTTTAAAAATTTTCGCGGGTATTCCACCAAGTGACCAACATCAGTCAAGCTGCGTCGCTCGAAGGTCTCGCCCGCGGCTTTGCTGCTGGGTACAAGGCCAGTCTCTGGACTGGTCGAGCCAGTCAGGAGTCCTGAGGAACCAGCATTGGACGTCGCTCAAGACAAAGCTTACTGGGGCAGCGTCGCTACGGCTATGACGAGTAATTATCATTTTTAGGGTTCCGTAGTCAACAAGGAACCCTTATAGTTTCGCCATGTCCATCTGTCCGTCCGCAGCTTAGCTCAGACACTTTTAGTACTAGAAAGCTATCATTTGGCGTGGATGTATGTACATATTTATCACGTCAACAAGTGGTAAAATAAAATCTTGAATAAAACTTTTTTTACGGTACTTCCTCTACACGTAAAGTGGGGAAGTATTTTTTTCTCGTCTACCCCAGTATATATAACGAAATTAAAAGGAAAACTATCACAGTTAAGTAGGCTTTACGAGCTTACGAGTAATAGTTGATCAACTTACATTTACAGTTGCAATGTATGGAAGAACATGATTTTCAACTACAATGTTAAGTTTGTTCTTGGGATAAATTCATAAATTCATTCAAACTACGGAACTCTTCATTGTGCGTGGTCCAAAACGCACTTGGCTGGTTTTGTGTTCATTTCTTAAACATAGAATCGTACTGCAATTTTTATTTTGTTTACCGCATTTTTCGAGGTAATTTTATTCGTGAAAGCGTGCAAGGTAAAAGGGTAGGTACTCACCTAACTAATGTAGGCCGTGACTGTACCTAACAGCTGATGAACCGATGACCCACATACGGCGCTATGCAACATCATCATTCATCGTATATTAGCCTCTCTATTTGCCAATATCCATACTTTTCCATTTCCTAATGCATTTAGCAGTCCGGGTTAGGCACGAGTATTTTTGGCTCGGTAAAATGTCAGTATCCATTAGGAGCGGCTCCATCAATTAACTCTAGTTTGATGTTCGACCTAACTTGACCATTATACACAGAAACCATACCAACGTTTATAAGTTTCCATATACTCGCATTAACTTTTTTTCGGAAACATAACTTATTTTTCTATTTACCATTCTATGTTAAAACGTCAAATTATTATGGTTTTAGCCTTCTATTTAAAGGAAATTGCGACTCTACTCACTTAACATGTGCATTTATTAGTTTTTATGTGAAATCCGCACTGTGCCACTGACTCATACGTTCCCTGGCAACGATGAAAACTTATTATGATCGCAACCTTTTTGCTGGGTTGTTCCACAGCTGAACGCATTCGAATGCAATTCGAAATTGGAATTTGACGCGATGAATGAAAAAGAACAAAAGTAGCGATTGCGATCCTACCTATTTATTTATTACTATTTTGGTAGTCTTTGTACATAAATAAACTGTTGAAACTTGAAAAGCGTTCAGCGTACGAAAACTCCACAAAGAAGATATTACAGAATATTTAAGTTTCCTTTCACGAGTTCTTCATCTGAAAATAAGTATCTGGGTATTGTACAACGAAATAAATAATTATTTGAAAAAACACAACGTATAAGAATACAATGTTCTTGTTAATTTATTTTCAAAACTTTGGTTTGACGATTTAGAGGCACCCAAATGATGTTTTCATGAATTTAATAAACGTATTTCCGATATTTCTTAAGAAAATCGGAAACGGTTTGTGACGAATCAAAAGCGTGAACTGTGAAATTCATAACTTAATTGACTGGTCATCAAATTAGAGTATAGAGTAATCTGATGAGCGGGAAATGGGACTGTGACAGTGGAAGGGGGTGGGGTGGGGGTGCGTGGGAGTGTGTGTGTGTGTGGCTTCAATAACTTTAGGGGACAGACCTTTATTTAGTTTGAGAGATGAGACTCATCTTCTTCTTCCTAACGTGTTAATGGCAATCTAAATTGAATCTAAAATGAGGCTTAGGTATGAGAGTTAGTCTGGAGACTCAAATTCAGACTAACTCTGATAGTATCTTATGTTGGGTAATATTCAAATTGTGCATACCTGTAAGGTTTAAATAGGTAGCATGCCATCACATCAAACTTTAGGTGATGTTAGTATAAATAATCAGAAAGTCCAAAGTTTACTTACGTTCTGGCACTTTTAAATTAACAATGCAACAGTTTCCTTTCAAAGAAGGAGTACAACGAAGTTAGCTAAGAGAAACTTGATCACTTTTGTAATTTTAAGTTAGCCGTGGAAAATGTTTGCGAGCTGGCAACCCTATCTACCAACCCCTTTATTATTAATGCACAATTAGAGCGTCCCCCTACCTTTCCACGTGTCTTACTCGGGAAAATTATAAATTCAGTTCCCATGGCTAATTATCCGTCGGTAAGTATTCAGATTTTTTCACGCAAAACTGATTATTGTTTACTACTTTTTAAGTAGTAAACAATAATCAATTTTGCGTGAATTTTAACTAGAACTGACGCAACACTTTCAAAGTGACGTTTAGGTTATGAGCGTTTAGCGGGTTAGTTGAAAAAAAAAAATTGTATCATTAAACTATATTATTGTATCATGGGACCAGCGAGATGACGACTAACATAGAAGTAGGTATAAAAGAAAAAAAAGGAGCGCCAACACTAAATTTTATTTTTTTATTTATTTTATAAATTACAATTTCCTTAGACTTAGACAAAGCACACAACTAGCCTCTGGGGTCTGTCTTAGCATGCCATTAGCAAAAAAATTTGGATAAGAGCAAGAGGATGATGATGATGTATCATTAAACAATCTCATCTGTCTTAAGATTGCTAATTCTTCTTAGTGTGTATTTGAGTACGGTGCTCAAATACACGAGCGGCATGTCGTCGACACACTCGTGTGTATGCACACTTAGACGAGAACTTGAATATCTTTCTATATTTAAAACTGATGAAAGTTTGCAAGGTTTACAACAATATGTATGGTTGTTTATAATTAGAACTCCTTTTCTAATATCAAATGTAGCTGTTACGTAATTTCGAAATGGTTCTTAACGCATGCCTACTGGCTGTTTACCGCGGCTGCGGCATCATGTAAATTAACATCCAGTTTGGGGTGTCGAATTTCGGGAAATCATGCACCAACTTGCTATAAAGTGTTCACAAGTTGAAAGTAACCAGTTCCTATTCGAGAAAATTCGATAGCTTTATCCACCATGGAGGGAAACTTTGTAGCCACCTGTGTTACATTGTAAACGTACGCTTTAAAGCCGGATATTGGCTATCGAACCCCAGCAGTACTCAACTTGATCCCTTTATGTAGAATGTCAAGGTCCGCGCACATTTGCGTCAGTCATCCCGCCATTTTGTATTAACAGCTCAAGCCTTGTTAATGAAATGCGTATTTCAATTAAATCTGGATTTCATTTAGGTTAAATCTAGCTTTCATTTTGTTACGTGCCTTTGGTTATAAGTTATAACTTAAGTGATTATTAAGTACTGTTGGGTTAATTGCAATCTATGTGTTATTATTAATATGGTTTTTATTAACCTGGGTAGTAATTTAATTATTAATATTAAAATGATATTTCCGTGTTTGTAGGTAAATTGGAGGTTAGAGGTTATATATTAATTAATTACCTAGATAACTGATATTTATGAAACTAGTAAGTCGTACGATCGCCAATTAGTCAGAAAAGAGGTCCTTTACTAGCGTTTATTGTTGAATTAAGAATTTGAGATCATTTTCAAGATATGGAACAAAAAACTGAACGTCATATTTAACAAAGTTCAAATTGTATTGCAACCAAAAACGTATAATTATATGTATATTAACTTATTCTTATTCACATTCACAACAAATGTACCTAAAGACACCAAATTGTGACAATATCCACGGCTGAACGCTGTGTCCCAAAATACAAGCATTAGCTTAGTTTGGGAACCAGTATCACCAACTCCTGCGATTAACGTACCTTTTATTTAAAAATAATAATATTGTGAATGTTTTTTTATTCTGGTACCAATAAACAACTTTTTTTTTATATGGACCTTTTTGTTACAAATGGTCACATAAAAATCAAGTAAGAGCTGATTTTTTAATAGCCTTTTACCTTAGGAATAAAAATTGCAGTTTGACAAGTATAGTCAATTTTTATATTTGACATCAGCCGTGCGATTCTGTAACCATCTCACCGTGAAAACTTGGGTGAAGTGAGCGTGGAGTGAGCTATCCCTAATGACAGCTCACTCCACGCTATTGACACTGCTCACTTCAAGCTCACTTCACTTATGATTTCACGGTGAGATTTTTACAGAATCGACCGGCTGTATGATATTTTGAGAGCAGTGGTGGCCCAGTGGTAACGGCCGCGACTTACGAGTGGTCGGGGGTTCGAACCCAGTCAGGCGCTTTACTTTGTGTAAATTATTTCATCGCCACTGCTCTCAAAACGGTGAAGGAAAACATCGCGATGAAAACAGCATAATATTAGAACTGAAAATTGAAAGAAATGTGACATCTTCCATGTAGGTATATACAACGTGTGACGTTAAATGCGCAAAACCTCAGACACCCCAACTGATTTTTAATTCAATTGACCTATTTCAGACAGAAAATAAGTCATAAAAATAAATTGAAAAAGTTTTATGTAGTTTTAGTTTTACTGGCCATTCTGATCGTTTCTTGCTTCTGCGACGACGCTTTACCGACGGAGGAGTCGTCACCGAGCCGTTGCGCCGCGCTGACCTTGGCTTGCTTGACCTATTAATAAATAGACACGGCAACGCTTTTAATGAAGGCTTTTTGAAAAATGTAACCTATATTAAAAAGTGGTTTTATTGATTGTGCTCGTTATTCTCATCAAACTATTTTCAGGTTTTGCTCATTTAACGTTACACGTTGTATATGTTGGTACCTGCCATGTACCTTGGCATGTTGGTACATGGCACTCCCTCTCACCGAGAAGAGGCCTGTGTCTCAGCAGTGGGAAAGTTAGAGGCAGACTATGTTATGTTATGGCTATCGAAAACACTTTGCTATAATGTTAAGTCATCGAATTTTTGCTCTAAGCCTAGTGACCTAGATTAGAGCGAAAATGCGATCTATCGACTATCAAAGAAGAGAGAGCTCCTTTGCAGAGAGTCTACAGGTTTAAGTATCGTGGTCACATATTGACTCCCAACCTCAAAGACGATGATGACATTGAACGGGAGCGGAGGGCGTTGTCGGTTAGAGCGAACATGCTGGCTCGCAGGTTTGCTCGATGCTCACTTCCTGTTAAAATCACGCTCTTTCGTGCCTACTGTACTGCTTTTTACTCTTGCAGCCTGTGGGCTAGGTATACGCAAAGGTCGTACAGTGCTCTCTGCGTTCAATATAATAATGCATTTAGGATACTGGTGGGACTGCCCCGTTTCTGTAGTGCGTCAGGGATGTTCGCAGATGCGCATGTAGATTGCTTTTACGCAACAATGCGTAAAAGGTGCGCTTCCCTGGTGCGCAGGGTGTGGGGCGGCTCCAACTGTGTCGTAAGCATGATTGCGAGTCGCCTAGACTGTGTGTACGTGGGTCACTGTTGTGCCGTCTCTCATGGGATGTTGCAACGGTGACCAACCGTTATTATATATATATATATATTTTGTTTTTTTTTTGTCTAGTGTCTGTACTTAATAACATAGTCGTAAGTTTTACTAACAATTTCGGTGAGTCTTTGTTACTTGAATAAAGAAAATTCTATTCTATTCTATTCTATTCTATTCAAATAGATAAAGTTAGGTATCGGGTTAGTTCCCGATACCTACCTTTACCTATTTGATATTGAAAAGTTTCCTATCTTTGTTTCGACTTAGCTGGTACAGTGATGCTTCCCTTGAGAATCTTGAGGTACAACTAAAACTAAGACACCGTTTCACCCACACTTGCGGTCATTAACAAAACGCTGTTAAACTTTTAATACCTTTAACGGCTAGTTAAGTTACAAATAACCGGTTAATTGTAGCCGCAGTTTCCAGTTCGAGTTACGCTATGCGGCGCAGTTACTTTTACTTAACATCAATCAATTTTGCCACTGTACGGTCAACTTTATCGGTTTTATTATCGTGTACCGAGCTTAGTAATATCGTTGACATCAATATAAATGTAAATCGGTTACCGGTGGTTTCCGTTTTAGAGCAATTAATGGCAATTTACTTCTTAAACTCTAATCACCTGCCTCTGAGTAGTGGTGGCCCAGTGGTAAAGGCCCCGAGCTGTAAGTCGTGGGTTCGAACCCAGCCAGGCGTTTTACTTCGTGTTCACCATTTCATCACCACTGCTCTTGAAACGGTGAAGGAAAACGTCGTGAGGAAACCGGCATATCTTAAAACCAAAAATTCGAAGTCTGTGATATCTACCGACCTGCACTGGGCCCGCGTGGTGGATTACGGCCCACTCCCTCTCACAGAGAGAAGGCCTGTGTCCCAGCAGTGGGAACGTTATAGGTTTATAATGCTAAAGTAAAAAAAAAAAAACAATCAGCCTGCCCAGAGGTCTTTCGGATGTAGAAATGACGTTTTTTTTTTTTCACACAAAACTTTCCGCTCTTTCTATCACAGTACACCAGAATACACATATATTTATGAGCCCTTAGGCGCAAATTGCGCCACGCCACTATTCTTCCTTATTTTGGTGGAAAATAAGCCTATAAACAACAGTAACTGCACACACAGGCCTCCTCTCTGTGAGAGGATTTCCTCTCTGTGAGAGGATTTCCTCTCTGTGAGAGGATTTCCTCTCAAAGGGAGGAGGCCTGTAATGGACCGTAATCCATCACGCGTGCCCACTGCGGGTTGGTGGATGTCACAAGTTTTCGAATTTTTGGTTTTCGCAACATGCAACTTCAAAATAAATAAATAATTATTTTGGTACAATTTGCCAGTAACTTCTTGAGAGTCTGTTCAAAGTGCCCAGCTAAAGTCATACGAAAAAAAAAACTGAAAAAAATACCATAAATAATAATATAAATCATCATTCTTTTGCCCTCATCCCAATTTATTTAGGGTCGGCGCAACATGTATTTTTTCTTCCATACGTCTTTATAGTCGTCATCTAGAGGGGCTTGTAGCTAAATAATAACAGCCGCACGGGTCAATCGATCAGGTTAAGCTACGCTTGCCGCGGTTGGTCCTTGGATGGGCCTTCACATTCCAAGCCCCCTCCGTGCCTCGTAAAGCACGTTAAGCCGTTGGTTCCGGCTGTCATTCGTGCATCTTTGACAATCTTTACGGGTCGTCAGTAGCCCGAAAGTCTGACAACCAGTCTTAACAAGGGATATCGTATTACCATCGTGCGTATTACCCAGTAACTAGGTTGTGGAGGTCAGATAGGCGGTCGCTCCATTTTAAAGTACTGGTAGTCAGCTGCGTACGGTTAGACTGGAAGCTGACCCCAACATAGTTGGGAAAAGGCTAGGCAGATGATGACTTCTTTATAGTCGTCATCTCGGTAGTCATTCCCTTTCCAGCCACATCATTCACACAGTCCGTTCACCGTTTGTTTGCTCTTCTCCTACTCGTATAACCATCCACATTCGTAATCAAAACTTTCCTGACGACATTTTCCTCATTTAAAGCTAAAAAGTGACTATACAATATTATACTGAATCGCAACTGCCCCGAAAATATTAAATAAACCCCAAAAAAGGTCGCAGTCGTGCTGTCATAAAAACCACGCTCGGTAGGGTTTTGATGGGCCATGAGGTGCCACGCGGTTGTTGCTTATACATCTGATTTAATCTCCTACAGCAGTCGCGATAATACTCTGTTTTCGTGACTTTAAACGTGCCTCGACAAACTGCAACATTTGTGGTGTTTGGAAGGTGTAACGCCGGCTAGGATTCAGGCAAGTTTCTGTGCGGTTAGGCTTTTAGACTCGTAGAATTCTCTATGTTATTCTAGTATTGTATGTCATCATCATCCACAGCCCTACTTTACCCATTTGTCCTCTCTTTTCAAGTGCCATTCTCCACGCCCCTGTTGATGCCAGCCAGCAAATCAAGCTGCCCGAAACTGCCAAATTTCCCCAATCAATCTTTAACCTAATGTTAATAGTAATAAAGTTGAAAATCTATTAAAGAAATTTGACAGATTGTAGTAACTTGATGTGCTGGCGTCTGTACATAATCATGTTTTATATCAATGTTTAGTAAAGAAATTACAAGTAAAGAATAAACATGTTATACTATTGTGTGACATGTTTATTGACATTAAATATGTATATATTGTATACAAGGTGTAACTTAAATAACGCACAACCTCTTAAGGGGTCATTGTACTCATCATTATGAACAACTTTTACTATGGGACCAAACCGGAAATCGCGAAAAAAAAAATCAGCTGTTCCCTACATTTTGACGAGTTATGCGAACATAAATGTAGGGAACAGCTGATTTTTTTTTCGCGATTTCAGGTTTGGTCCCATAGTAAAAGTTGTTCATAATGATGAGTACAATGACCCCTTAAGAGGTTGTGTGTTATTTAAGTTACACCTTGTATACTCGTATGAGTGTATTTACACTAGATATTGATACTAAATGAAATGACTAACTGTACAAATAATTCCAAAAAATAAGGACACTTCGGCGTCGAAGTCATACGGCTGCATCTGGCAGGAGCCACGTTGAACGGCAATGCTAATTCTCTGGCCAAAGAACGACCCATCCCTCTGATAAAAAAGAGAAGAGAATGGATTAATCATTTGCCTGTAAGAATTTTCCCGTAAGGAGGAAACTCCTAAAAATCTCTTTACCGAAAGTTCTCATCTTTCATTTTATTGGCGTTATACGACGGTGAAAGTATATTCAATTCGTACGTGTGTACATGAAGCAATGTAATTGCTCGGTAGAACATACAAATAGAGCAATGCTACACATCGTTAGTCGCGCAATGGGGCAAAACTAACAATTTTGAGGCGTCTTTTGTTTTTTCTTTCTGCTCAGTTACCTTTCTATGTTAGATATAGGCTTTTAAATGATATGAAAAGTAGCTTCAAAGAAATGGTATTTTGTTGAAAATTGTTAGGCTGTTCTTTTCCCTGACATTTGAAAACTTTTGCAGTTGGTAGGCACATATTCCAGTTTAATGACTTATAACTTTAATGGCTTTTTAAGCGCAGTAGTTTGCATTAACTAGGCGTGCGATAAAAAACTTGCATTTTATTCCATGCAATACGAAATATTTATAGCTGGTCACTCCAGAATTTAACCCCTTTCCGCTGAACTGAATTTTACACATTTCAACTTTCAAGCAAATAAAACTGACATCCAACCAAATTGCAGTAGGTATCGACCTCCCATATACTGCGAAGCCAGCAATTTACATAATAATACACATTTTATTTCCACACACACTCAAAATAATTTACGACGAAACATAAAATGCAAGTGCTGACTGAAAAGAATCCGCCATTTTGTTTTCGTCATTGGCAATGTATCGTTACAGCCGTGTTGCAGTACGATCGTGAAAATTGAGTTCACAGTACATAGTAATATACGCTGCCTATCTACGTACCAAGTAGGTAGGTAGTGTAGACGCGTGAGAAGTAATTACGACAGTCGATCAGGTGCAAGGTGTGCTAATGGCTTGTACTTGATTGAGACGAAATGTCTGAGGTAGAAACCAATATGCCTGTGTGTTTCCGACGAAGACTGCGGGCTTAGGTGAATTAAGTAAAGTATTTTGTAGCAAGAGGTCCTGGGTTCCATTCCCGGGTAGGGCAAAGTGTTATTGGGTTTTTTCCATTAGGAATTTGCCAGAAGCAGCCTGGAGTTGGAAGGGTGAATTTGTGCCCGGTTGATAGCAGATAAATATAACTGGCGAAATGAGTGATAATTTTGTTGTTGTAGTTGTTGTACCTGTAATGTTGTTGTGGTGTGTTGTGTTGTACAGTCGCCAGCACATCAAGCTAGTAAAACTGTCGAATTTATTTAATAGATTTTCAACTTTATCGCCCAAGCATAAGGTTCAAAGTTGATTGGGAAAATTTGACAGCTTAGGGTAGCTTGATGTGCTGGTGTCTGTACTTTAATGTGTAGTCGGAAATAAAGTATATATTATTATTATTATAATCACGTTACGTTACGTTTCGTGCAACGTTGAAAACGCAATAAAACTTGCAAATCCGCTGTTCGTTTTGTAATCCATCGCATTCAGATTGACCTATTTCCACGATACCACGGTACCACTAACAAATAAAATCCACACAATATTGCACTAGAACAACATTGAAACCGTCTAACTGCAATCAGTAACGTAAACTACGTTCACTGTATGGTTTACAACTCCTAACACAGTTTACAGAATGAAACTACGCGTTGCGAGCATTCTCACGGTTGCTTTTTATTGGGTGTAACACGCAGAAATATATCTCAGCTGCGGTGGTTGCATAACCAACCCTCAAACGCGAGCGGGTCGTAAAGCCCATGCGAAAATTATACCAAAAATATTATGAAGAAAGTCTCATTTGAAAATGGAGCAGGATGATGGTTATTTTGTTTTATTTGGAGGTTTTATCGGGACTATGAAATTTGTGAGTTTTGTAGATTATTGTAGCGTGTTGCCAGTTCAATTTTGTGAAATGTGAGCGAATTTTGCAATACAACTTTGGCATCAGATACCTACATTTTACAAACATTCGATACGCTTCCCTGCCGAATATAACGTCAATCGAAAGAGTTTTCCAAACGCTGTTCATAAATCCGAATCCCTAAAATGTTGACAGTTTAAGCCATATAGACGACCGCTTTTCTTCCGACAGGTATTTACTGCTGGGGACTAGGCAAATCAGATAACCAAAAATGGGTGTTTTTCGATACAGAAGCGTGTCGAATGCTTATGATTTCCAGTTTAATCAACATACTCTTAACGAGTAACTTAAACGGATACATAATTATCAATTAACTTGCTTAAAAATAACCTTGACGCATATAAATACACATTACGACATAAACCCACGTTTATACAGTTAGTATCACCATATTTCACAGCCGGTGTGCGGTTATGAACCATATTTTCGTGTCGCCGATAAAGGGTCATTACATAAGTGGGTTACGTTATGTCAACCGGGCGCTTGCGGGTTGATTAAACAAATTTTAGTAAGATTTGTTGTGGAAGTATAACGAAGCGTGTTTATGGGACTATTTTGTTTGGAGTTAATTTAACTGGCTGTAATGTAAATACTTAATGTTATTATGGGGCATTTTACTTTATGCTAGTGTATTCACATAAGTCCACTGGTAGGGAACAGCTGGTCTATTCGGTAAAAACCTCACAGTGAAAACTAAGGTGAAATGAGCTCGACGAGAAAAGAAAGAAAGCAAATACATTTATTTAGCACAGACTAAAAGACACACAGTTCACCAGAGACATACATCAGATAATAACAAATAAAAAAGTGTAAAGTCCGATGTAAGAAATTAGCAGGAAAGGTTGCCAAATAGGTTCAGCAAAAATGCCAGATAACTAAGTAATGTCTGACGCTGGTTGTCTACTGGACCTGAACAGCTGGTCTATTCTATACTCGTATAAACCTTACCGAGAAAACTTAGTTGAAGTGAGCTTGAAGTGAGCTGTTATTCCAATTGATGCTTGGGATTGACACTATTGACACTTCAAGCTTACTTCACTCAAATTTTCACGGTGAAATAATTACCGAATACTACTGCTGTTGATTCTCATCATCAGGTGGAATGACAGCTCAGTTAACCTAAGTTTACACGGTGAGATTTTTGCAGAATTGACGGGCTGAGGTAGATTTACGAAAGGTTAAGCCATATTTCATTTTAATTCATAAGTATTATTTTGTCTGTCTTAACATTGGACAGTCTACGAAAAAGCTTTCAACAAAGCTCAAAAATTATACTGGTCACGATAAAACACATTCTCTTAACCTTGTCTGTTGTGTGGAGATGGTAAGAATGTTGATCATTATCTTTCTTTTAGTCTTACTTACCTACTTAACACTTTGCGGGGCACAATGCCCCTGGACGTAATAGCAATAAAACTTCTCTTGTGTCTCGTTCAGTGTCCTTCAATGTGTTAATAAAAGCAACACCTATATTTTTGTTTTAAAATTGCGTGCTATAAAGCAAAGTTCATACCTATCTGAATCTGTAAGCTCTCAGTAAGCTCTCAAAATTACACTTAGATCCCTCAGGATTCACCGCGATATGAATATAATCCTGGCAGATTGTTTGCTTGGCATATACCTACAGATTTTATCCACGGGCATTGAATTTATTTATTTGTAAGAAAACATTATCCATGTTAGAGCTTACTCCATCAATTTTGCTTCATTTTGATCCGAAAGTTTGGTCAGAGTTACGATAAATTGAATGATTCGAATTGATGGATTTTTAGATTGATATCTTTTGTTTGTCTTCATTTGGACTAGGAATTTGAGATCATTTTCAAGTTATGGAACAACAAACTGAATATTATACTTAAAAAAGTTCAAAATCAATTGCAACCAAAAACTTATTAGGAGCTTTTTGTTACAAATGGTCACTCAAAAATCAACTTAGAATATTTTTCACTAAAGTAGATAACTGATGGAGTGGCGATGTAATGTCAATTATCTGAGATTATGAACACTGAATTAGGTAAATATTACTCATCATCATTGAAGCGTTGTTCCAACTTCAATCCACTGATGGATGAGTACCTGTATAAGTAACCTCTCCTTTTTATACCTTGGTTAAATCGTCTAACCGAACAAATAATTATATTCTATTCTATGTTCGTGAGTTTCATGCAGGTCTTGTAAATGGAAATATGTAAAATGGACACTATTTTCAAAATTATTGGGTCAAATATTGTCCCTACTACGAGTAAAAAATTGCTTACATACATATGCGTCCAGCTATATGATATCGTCGACCGTAGGTTCAATTGCTGTAAGGGACAAAATACCCAAAATGAGTTGAGTATACAGTTTTGTTCAGAATTTTTCGCTCTATCGAATGGTGAATATAAAAAAATTCTAGCTTAAAAAAAATGTCCCTTACTCTAATGATTTTTGGATCCAAATTTAGAATCAGCCCCATAATAACAATGTATCTGAAAAACTATGCAATATAGGAACTTGAAATGGTGTAATTATCGCCGCCAATCCACTTCAAATAAGGTAAGGGTCTTCCCAATCAACGAATTACCATTACATGGTTTATTTTTTAAGAAACAATAATAAAACTGGCCTTACACTAATGTCTTTGTTGTCTCAAAAAATAAATATCATCCATACTTTAAATGGATTGCACGAGTTTTGACATAGTTGTCCCTTACCCCAATTTGCATTGTCATACTTTAAGCAGTGTCAACGTTACTCCTATTTGAATCGAATTATTGCACTATTACCATCCTTTTCTATCTCACAACGTCTTTCTGTGTGCAAAAGAGAGGATAGTACCAATGCGAAAGCAGCGCGCGGGCATAAAAAAGTGGTATCAGTGCGAGTTCATCTGTCGTTAAAAACAACAAAAATAATGGCTTTTTGGGAAAACGAAGTGCTCTGCCCCCTTGAAACTTTGTAGTAGGGTACTAGGTTTCAAGGAGCCAGTGTACTTAATTTAGCTAAAAGACCATTATTTTTATAAATAAATGATAGAAGGGTTAATTTCCGGACGATAAATATTTTCGAAATTCATTCGGCACTTTTTAGTTGATTTATCAGAAATTTTTTACAAAGTTTCAAGGGGCCAGAGAACTTAATTTTGCCAAAAAGCCATTATTTTTGTTGTTTTTTTTATAAATAAGCAATAGAAGGGGTAGTTTCCGGATGATAAATATTTTCGAAAATCATTCGACACTCTTTAGTTGATTTATCAGAATTTTTTTACAAAGTTTCAAGGGACCAGAGCACTTAGTTTTGCCAAAAAGCCGTTATTTTTGTTGTTTTTTATAAATAAACAATAGAAGGGGTAGTTGCCGGATGATAAATATTTTCGAAAATCATTCGGCACTCTTTAGTTGATTTATCAGAATTTTTTTACAAAGTTTCAAGGGACCAGAGCACTTAGTTTTGCCAAAAAGCCGTTATTTTTGTTGTTTTTTATAAATAAACAATAGAAGGGGTAGTTGCCGGATGATAAATATTTTCGAAAATCATTCGGCACTCTTTAGTTGATTTTCCAGAAATTTTTCAAAAATTTTCATGGGTCCAGACAACTTAAATTTGCCAAAAAGCCATTATTTTTGTTGTTTTTTATAAATGTAATCTGATTAAATTGTTCCCTTTTTATTATTTAGATAATCACTCTATATTTTTTTTTCTAATGCAATAATAACAATATGTTACAATGATATGTCTTATTAATCGTAATTAAGGTTTATTATTCAATATATCTTTCATTATTTCGATTTTTTGCATATAAGAAAGTAGTAGAGCAGCCTTTTCTACTTTTGGAATTCAAATGTTTGGAACTTCAGCTACATGTTTGGTCGGGATTGTGCGCGGTTTTTGCAGCTACTCTTTTATTTGAATAAGAATTCAAAGTAAGTATAAGTAAAATTGTTACCATTTTTTTAATAATTTGATTTTAATAAGATGTTTATTAAAATCAAATTATTAAAAAAATGGTAACATAAATAAATCAATTTTTATACAATAAAATAAAAATTGTTTTATTCAAACTAATACAAATTTGCTATTACAATGTACAAACATTGCATGTAAGCGACATACAAAAAAGCACACACACGGTTCTAATACATTTTCATGTCTTTTAAATGATTTCTTATAACGATTTCCAAATTTAAGATATCCGTACGTCAAAAGTGTGTACTTCATTTTCTGTTAAAAATCTCTTTACATTGTATTTTTTTCATAAATTTGTTCAACATGTCCTTTACACTATTTTTTCATTAATAGATTGGATCCAACGTAGAGGTCAATTTAATGTACAAGATACTTGGGCAGTAAGGGACATTACTAACAAAATACGTTGTTGTAAGGGACATCTATTTTCTTAAATAGCTAACTAATTTAAATAAATGTTACACATGTAGATAGAGCACTAAAATACAAGTTTATGTGTGAAATCAGACCCGAAAAAGGTTAATAACAAAAAAAGTTATGGGCGATTTAGTCCGAAAAAAAACTTTGTCGGCCTCTCCTGAAAAATCGTATTTTGTCCCTTACAGCAATTGAACCTACGGTCGACGATATACGCTACATATGTCGCTGCCATGTCCTCGTTTCCTATCATTAATCTTGCACCTAACACGGTTCTTGCCACGAGGTAAAATATGACCCTTCACCCGTCCATACATTTTTGCAATCAGTCTTCTCAGGGTTATCGCAGCTTTTCAATTTAGACTGGCTTTTCAGTAGCAGCCTTTATTTTCCATAACGTTTTGTTTATTGAAAACAAGTGAGTGTGAACTGTAGAGTTTGGCGGGCGAATTCAATATGGCGGAAGGATCCAAGATGGTGGAAGAGTCGTGCATTTGATTTCATTGCGATGGTCACAAACGTTTTCGTACTCCACAATTTGTATTAAGCTTTTGCTTATTTAGAAACGGGCGAAGCGTTATTGTGTCGACATTTTGTGCTGAAAAGGAAATTCACAATATTTTAAAATACTGAACTTGCAAACAGTATCTAAGTTTACATTTCCACGTTTTCTGACTTAGTTTTTGAACGTTACGGCGCGGTGTTATTTTAGGGTATCTTTTTGCGCTGAAAAGGAAAAGCGTTATGAAATAATATTACCATTTTGAAATACTGATTGTTCAAGCATTGTTTAATTCAATAAATTTTCCATTGTGTGTTAAATACTCTGTATACTAAACTGGTCTTGAGTGACACAAATTCAAACATAGAACACACCATATCATACTTAGATAGGTACATACGGACGCCATTTTAGATTGATTGATTTATTCGTTTTTTTTTCTCTTCTAACATAATTTCCCCTTGTTACAGCTACAAGTGGTACCGGCAGTGGTCCAGGTGGGGGTGACTCAAGGCGCGGCGGTGACGTCACGCCGCACGCGCAGCCCCAGAGGCGACTTATCAAAGTGGACTTTGATAATCTAGAGGTAATTTGTTTCTTTCCTTTACTTTGGTATAATGTTTGTGTCTAGATGGTACTGTCGGTGAGTAAAGTGTGATGAGAAAATAGAAAATGGAAATATAAAAGTTTGGCAAGGTTAAAATGACAAAATTTTGCTTAGCGATGTATTTACTCAACACAACATTTTTTTTTTCTTTTAGATAAAACTTTTGAAATCTTGAATCCGATATCACGCTAAATATTTCCCCAATTTAACGATTTTAGCCCGATTTTAGTGAGTGCCAACATAAAATCAGTTTCTAAATAAGCAAAACTTTATTGCTATCCAACTAACAACAGAGCACTGACCATTAATTTACTTTAGAACTAAAGTTTAGCTCTTAGTCATATTGGGAGCAAGAGCCTCCTCACATGAACAAGTATATAAGTACCTTGAATATAGCACGCGGGAGCATTTCCCTGTTCTTGGCACGACGCCACACGGCCGAGTAATTTCTGATATCTAGATCACTAAACTTACTAAAACTATACGTATACCCCAGTGGTTTGTGTCAGTGGCCAGATAAAAGACTTGCCGAGAAAAAGTTTGCAGCCACGAATTTTTCCTTGTCATTATCTCTAGTTTATTGTGTTAAAAAATGGTTTAAGAAACTGCAGTTTCAAGTGCGGTTCTTTTGTGAACTTAGGGTTTGCTTTAAATATAACGGGTACCTGGGAAATCGACGCACAAACTGTGCGAATTTAATTTTTCGATTGAAAATTTTTGTCGGTTCTCAAAAACAATAATCTGATGTTTCATAGAAAAGTGCAAGACCTACACGGTCAAAATGTATGGGGCAGCAATTATTTAAAAATAACTGACGAAAAATTTAAACGCTGGGGGTTTTGAATCATCTACTGAATCCATGGTAAGAGGTTGCGTGTCAATATCCCTGCAGCCTGTATCATTAAATTAACTTTTGCATTGGTTTTGTATATATTAGGTTAAGCTACGCTTGTCGCGGTTGGCCTGTGGATGGGTGACCATCTTTACATACGGAGACCCCTCCGTACCTCGGAAAGCATGTTAAGCCGTTGGTCCCGGCTGTTACTCGTATTCGTAGATCTTTGACAGTCGTTACGGGTAGTCAGAAACCCGAAAGTCTGACAACCAGTCTTACCTAGGGGTATCGTATTACCCAGTAACTGGGTTGTTGAGGTCAGATAGGCAGTCGCTCCATGTAAAATACTGGTATTAGACTGGAAGCCGACCCCAACATAGTTGGGAAAAGTCTAGGCCGATGATGATGATGATTGGTTTTGTATGATTCCCCAATTCTATTTCCAGTGCTTTCAAATCAATTGAATGAATCATTTAATCCGCTCTGCCCCAATTTATTTCCGTACAGACAGATAACTTCGTTGGAACTATTTCATGCTAATAAAAGCTTGAATATAAAACTAAATCACTCTTAGCGATGAGACCGCCCATTGTGTCACCCTTAGTAAAATTTCTATATTTATGTCTGTAATTTATATGGTGTACATAAAAAAGAGTATTCTATTCTAGATCTTCGATTTCTGGTGCTAACAATAATGTTTAAGCGAATCAAACGTTTTTAAAAAGTAACAACCTCGGTCATTAACCAGCAAGAAATTGAAACAGAATTTTGAAGTACTCGTATATTCGGCAAAAAAAAACTGTTAAGGCTTGATCTATCTGGTCAGTGACACGTTATGTTAGCAAAAAATAAATGAAAAACGTAACTTCGAGTCTATGTTGTGGAGGTTTCTTTAGTTGTTATTTCTATAATACTACTATTATGCGCGTATGTATATTTCTATGAGCCAGTTGAAATTCGCTGGCGCGTGAAATGAGTTCCATATCTTTGTAATGTAGCATTTTTTTCACTGTATCATTGTAACTACAAACTTGAGTCGAAACAAGATGGGAGACAAATTAATTTTGTGTTCTCTAATTACTAGAGTACAAGCAATAAATGTTTGTTAAGGAATAATTAAACCGAGTTTAATGTTTTCATTGTGCGTGGGTGTACTTTGTTAGGTTAAATAGGAGATACGACGTGTTATTACACTGTAGATAATACATAAATAATCAACAAATTAATTAATTAATGGTAATAAATTATGGGGCAACGCTCGGTTGGTTAGGAATCAGTCGAAAACCATTTGAAAGTCAATTCCCACAGTTAAAAACGTTCAAAATCTAGTCGAAATCTCAACTCAGCGACAATCAATGCCAAAAATTTGTGAAAAATGTATTGAAATTATACGTATTTTTGATAGATTGAGACTGAAAACAGACTGTAACGAACGTTCTTAAAATTACGAGAATTGCCCCTCTGTTTTTCGGCCGTAGGAACCAAAAATCTCCCCTCCGCAAAAGTTACTTGAATTATTGTTCACTGCCGCACCTTTTAGGTAAGTACCTGTGCCACAGGAACAAAAAAAAATAAATCAATAAAACGCCCCGTGTGGCCACTTAAAGGCAGAAGTCGTACATTTGGGTCACAGGCGAAACCATATATTAGCTTAGTAAATCTCATGGTACCCATAAGGAATTGTGGGCGCAGTTCCTTTTATATAACAAATAGGTTTAACCCACAGAGGTTTAACAATGAGATGGTTAAAAAAAGCGCCAATGAAAAAAATGAAAACATTGTAAAAGCCAAATAACGTCACTGCAAGCCCGGCGAATAACGTCACTGAACGGTTATTTATGAAAGTAAGTTGGGGTTTTCCTAGAGAGTGCTTTTTGAAACCGTAAAGTTAAACCCCACTGCTATCATATCATGACAGCCGTCATTGCGACCGTTATGTGGCGGCTACCGCTCTTCTAGGAAACCAAAGCTTAACCCTGAAGATTTTCGCCGGTCGTATACAATATGAAAACCACATAAATATGCCATACCACATACTTGTTAAATCTCCTTTTCTGACGCCTTTACAAACAATTAACAAAATCGGTCGCGAAAAAAAACAGCTGTTCCCTACATTTATGTTCGCATAACTCGTCAAAATCTAGGGAACAGCTGATTTTTTTCGCGACCGATTTCGTTCATTTTTTGTATATCGTCAGAAAAGGCGATAACAAGTATGTGGTGTATTTATTTATTTATTTATTTATTTAAGGACAACCAACAAAGCTTACACCATAATACATGCTAAAGATACAAACATTTTTACATTATGTAGTGTAATTTATTTAATGGCTTCCATACTGTATAAATAATAATAGCTTCTGCCCGTGACTGCATCCGCGTGTTTCTTGTTCTCCCGAACCACCCCGTCGCATCACCTGCCCGCGCTATCACTTCGTTAGCGTTATTTCTGACTTTTTTTCTGGTTCATTTCCTAAGAGTCCTAGCATGAGTTTCAATAGCCTTCCTCAAGAATTAACAAAATGTAAAAAAACAAAGAGTATCAAATGCAAAAAGAATTATTCAAATTAGTATTGTAGGACCAGAAATTAGCGCGTTGAAACAAACTCTTCAGCTTTATTATTAGTGTATATTTATTTATTTATATCAGGTGACGCAGGCCTATAGATAAATACCTTATCCTAAACTTACATGTCCTTTTATTATAAAATAGTACTTCACTAGCTTATTCTTGTGCTGTGAAAAGTCAGTTGTAGGAGAAAAGAGTTGCATTACTGTATATTATAAGAACCCTACTTCACACTAGGTTAATCTTATGCATGCATCATTCCTTGCGGTTTATCAGCAAAAACCCCTGCACAAAAGAAAAAGCGTTCCTTTCATCGCCGCCATTCTCGATAACATGTTCCTCGAACAATGCAACTTGGAACTTCGGATCTTACGTCCATAGCCTTTTTACGTGTCAACGTTCGCAACAAAGACATGCCTTTCCTTTACCTTGCTTGCTTTACCAGGAACATCTAAATCTCAAATAAAGTCAACTTGTTACCATCATAAACTTGAGTAAACTATGGAAATTGGCACGTAGCTAAAAACTATAACGTATAAATACCATGGCAGCTGAACACTTTTTATCGTTGAGTAGAACGTAGAAGGTGAGATAGGCAGCACAAAACCAGTAAGCTATTGCCCACATTAGCTCTGAAACGTAGTAAATGTAAGTTACAGAAGAAATCATTGCTGGTCTTCCCTGTAAGTTGGATACTGCAGGTTTGCAGTTCCGGTATAGATACAAAAGTAAAATATCGAAAAACACGTTAAGATTTTTCGATATATTACTTTTGTATTACTTAGATCACTACATAGTATAAAACAAAGTCGCTTCCCTGTCTGTCTGTCCCTATATATGCTTAGATCTATAAAACTACGTAACGGATTTTGATGCGGTTTTTTTTAATAGATAGAGTGATTCTTCAAGAGGAAGGTTTATATCTATAATACATGCATAATATTGTAGAGAAACACTGATAACTTTAGAGGTTTCTAATGTGATGTCGTAAATAAACACATTTTTTTGCGCTTACACTGTAAACGCTGGCTGAACCCGTCGAGATAGATCAAAATAATGTACTACAGTATTGTACACCTTAAAAAGGTCTACAAAAAAGTCCGCGATGGTATATGTCTATCTCTTAGGGATAACCCACAATAACCATTTTTTATCCTATACTTTTTACGAGAAATATTGGCTCTAAAATTATCAGTTTCTCCATTGCACCCGTGCGAAGCCGGGGCGGGTCGCTAGTATAGTGATATATAACTGGGGTTGCAGAATATCGTGGCGTAAAACATATGACGATCCAAATTGCAACAGTAAATTACCAAGACAAATATCGTGAGCATTGACTGCATGCAATTTATCTAGCTCTAAAATCATGACGACATCTGCGACAATAGAAAAGATGTCGACAATGCATTTAAATATTGGGCCTTATTGTTCTGCTAAGTATGAACATAACTTAAAATTAGCCTCTTAATGGAGTTTTAGATGGGTCGATTGGCTAACTGAGCTTAGATGGGGTCGATTGTTTATTTTTTCTGTGTAACCATTTGTTTATCAGAATACTGGTTAACCTGTAACTGGCGACCTGTTTTATCCAGAATATATCCAGAAGCTGTTGGTAAACTTTTATAATGAATAAATACATTACAATAAAGGAATATTGGCATGGTCTTGAGGTAGTTGTTTTACGTTGGTAAAACTTGGGTCAGTAAATCCAACTGCAAGAGAAAACCCAACTTAGTGCCAGAGAAACAAAAATAGCACACCAAAGTCTCTTCAGTACCTCTTATTTATTTCCTCCTTTCATCTTCGCGTGTGACCACGATGTTTAAAACTTGGATCTGTAAACCCAACTGCAAAAGAAAACTCAACTTAGGTAGCGCCAAAGAAAAAAAAAAAGAATCTAAAACCTATTCAGTACATCTTGTTCGTTTCCTCCGTGACCTTTGCGTGTGACCACTATGTTTTGTTTTATCCCATCATGCATGGAAAGTAAATAAGCCTCATGCAAATGATATACAAAATATTATCTAAGTGGCTTTCCTTTTCCATAAATTATGCCATCTTGGTCATATTACTTTTGAAATACATCTCATTAAAATGCCCGCCACAGATGTCATCATCATCTGCCTGCCTTTTCCCAACTATGTTGGGGTCGGCTTCCAGTCTAACCGTATGCAGCTGAATACCAGTATTTTACATGGAGCGACTGCCTATCCCACCTCCACAACCCAATTACTGGGTAATACGATACCCCTTGGTAAGACTGGTTGGCAGGCTTTCGGGCTTCTGACGACCCGTAACGACTGTCAAAGATCCACAAATGACAGCCGGGACCAACGGCTTAACGTGCTTTCCGAGACACAGAGGGGTCTCGGTATGTAAAGATGGTCCACATCCACAGGCCAACCGCGGCATGCGTAGCTTAACCTGATAGATCGACCTGTGCGGCTGTAATTATTTAGCCACAGATGTACAAACAGAAAATTAAGGTGTGCGCGTGAAATGAATAAAAAATTGTCAGTAAGTAGCACTTGTGTTGCTCCAACACTCAAGTCAAAAGTGAATGTTATTTTAATGATAGCAATGAAAATGTTGATACCACTGATACACCGTTTTATTCTAATGATGATATTCTTAAGATCTTGGAATAACTTGCTAAGGGCGATATTAAGCTACTCAAATATGAATTCCCTGTAGATGCTATGATCAAATAAAATACAGCCAGAAGAGACGGATGGAAAACCAACCTTGGCAGTTAGTATTAATTAGTAAGCATAACACGAAGAAGAATCCTGGCAGCAAATCTATATTTATATATATTATAAACTAAAGTAGCTTTTTGTGTCTGTCTGTATGGCCGCGTTGTTCGTCTAAACTACACAACGGATATTGATGCGGTTTTCACCATCATTTTGAGAATTTATTCCGGAAGGTTTATGGATATACAACGTGTAACGTTAAATGCGCAAAACTTGAATAGTTTGATCAGAATAACGAGCAGAAATAATTGAACCACTTTTTAATATAGGTCACCGTTTTCAAAAAATCTTCATTATTAACGTTGCCGTGTCTATTTATTAATAGGTCAAGCAAGCCAATGTCAGCGCGGTGCAGCGGCCCGGTGACAACTCCTCCCTCGATAAAGCGTCGTCGCAGACGCAAGAAACGATCAGAATGGCCAGTAAAACTAAAACAGCTCATAAAACCTTTACAATTTTTTTAATGACTTATTTTCTCTCTGAAATAGGTCAATTGAATTAAAAATCAGTTGGGGTGTCTGAGGTTTTGCGCATTTAACGTTACACGTTGTATAACACTAGCTTCTGCCTGCGACTACGCCTACGTGAAATTTCTTGATTTCCCCCGTTCCATCCCGGCGCAACATATCGCCCGCCGGCAGCGGCGCCGGCGCTGCTACATCGTGTTCGCTTAGTGTTCTCTCTGACTTTTTTTCTTTTGCTCGGATCCTAAGGGCTTCATTTTGCATAACATGTAACCTTCCTTAATCTTTTGTGTGTCTTAAGTTACACAGTTCGACATAAGCAATTGTCTTTCTATTGTGTCTCTAATTACGGCATTCGATGAGTTAAGAGTTGGGCTATCAAATACGAAAATAATTTATCAAATCAGCACAGAAATCTCGAAGTTTTGACATATCGCTATTGCACTCGCGCGTCGGTAGATACGAGGTGACGATGATACTGGATTCATAAACTTGGGTTCTGGTTAGGTAACACGGGCTGGTGTCCGCAACTCCACGTCAATGCGCGTATTTTGCGTACTTGGGTTCTGATTCAGAGAATAACGAATGATACGTGGAACGTGTACATTTTTTTCAAGCTTTGATCTCACATAAAGTTTAATTCCATAACTAGCACGTTTCTCTATATCCGCTGTCTCAACGCTAATTACCTAACTGTACTGGAAATTGCATCCTTAAAACGTGTACACTTGTGCAAACTAGTCTCCCAAGGCTTCTGTGCCCTACTTTGGTCCGTAACGGGACTTTCAACCATAACTTGTAAAGCTTTAGATCGCTTTTTGTGTAGCCAAGGAAACTGCTCTGAATATTCTTAGTTCGCTTTGAATATTAGATAAGTTTGAACGATATTTTTATGCTTATCTTAACACCCTCTGGACTTGATCGACATTCAATTTAGACTAAGATCTAAAAGCAACTATTAGGTAGGAAGAAATACAAAAAATATACGGAATAAACATAAAAAAATATGTAATCTTTATAAACCACGCGATTTAAACTAATACCTACAGGCTAAGTTTATAATCATTTAATAATATGGATAAAAACATATACACTGGATAAACTTCTTATACTAAGGGCTGATTTTTCAATCGACAGATAATTTTTATTCGTGGAATAAAATTGACGTCTGACAGATTTTTTATGGAAGAACTGTCAAAAATTTAAAATTATTCCTCCGATAAAATTATCCGGCGTTTTGCTCTAACTTTTTTTTTTTTTTTCTCGGGGTGTGAAATCCTCATGGATGTCCGCCGGCGGGGTCTGTCAGACTCTTACTGACTAAAAACCACCCCGGTGTTCCCTCTCTCACCTAACCTAACCTCTATTAGATTGGCTGGTACTGATTGTTTTATGCCATAATTATCTTGTTAACAAGTTCATAAAATACCAAAAGTTCAATTCAACTTTCCTACAAAATACTATTATCACGCACTAACTCATTCGTCAAGAAACGTCTGGCAGAGCTGAAAAATCTATAAGTACAATAAGCATGTTCACTATGTTCCTCTGGGCTTCTAAGCCGTGTATCGGTAGGTCGTAAAGAAAAACAATTCGAAATTCGAGTGCTATAGAAATGAAACGGAGCTTGATCAATTTGTGCGAACTGTGTTACGAGCAAATGCTAGTAGCAGAACCTAAACGGATAAAAAATAATATTTAATTATAAACCATTTAGAGACAAGACAAACGTTTTGCTATCTGCAAAACGTTTTTATATCAAAGTTTTCGGAAGAGTATGCATCGCTTTTTGCACATCGAACATCAAACTGAATAAAAAACGTCCTATTTCAATCAAATCAGCGCCTGATAGTACAGAGAAGTTTGGCAACGTTCCATTTCATTCTATTCTCGTTAAAATTGAATTTATGTCTGTACACGAGGCTCTGTATATTATGTTAAGTATACATACTCGTACTTAACATATCATACATGATGTACATAATAACTTGCTTAATGAACGATGCTGCTCCATTAGTCAATTTGAATGTCAAAGGTAATGCTGGAATTACCTTTGTGTTGAATCTGATGTTAACTTTACCTACCTTATTTTATATACTGTGTGGCACGGGTAAAGGGCTGGTTTATTTTAATGCCGTGATGTGCTTGTGTGGGAATGAAGGTTTTTTGTTCTACAGAGTGGCGTTGAAGGCTTAGTGGCTTTGTTGGCCTTTGAGCGATTATTACAATGTCAGCTTTTGTCTTTGACGTGGTGTCTTCTTTACTTATTTTTTCACGCCTGTCAAAATGTGGCTTATCATAATCTAAAATTATTTTGATTCCCTTTCAACATCGTATTTATTTTTGATGTTGGCATATGTCACGGCATCCATCTATGACTAGTGTCAGAAGCAGTAATCATAGCCAACCTACATTGAGATTATTTTTATGGGTGTGGTGAAGTAATATGAAAATATCCATTAAACATGAACTAGAATTGCTAGAACACTAGGTACTGCCTACAGGTATTTTTCCGTTATACCATTAAATAAAGGACCGTGAGACTAAAAAATATTTTTACCTACCTTGAGCGACACAGATACAAGTTGTAACAACTCATCGTATTTCCGACTCCGAGTTCCGACCGCCCATAACTTTCCCTTCGAGCTATATCTCGATGGGTAATACCTGTTACTCTGCTGTCTGTTGTAACTTGCATTCACATTATGCAATGCACTGGATGCATCGGTGCATGTCCTCTGACATTACTCACTTTCTTTCTCAATGAAGGCTGTGTCGTCAGTTTGTGTATTGTTATGTCTTTGCCCTTTATTCACAATCCAAGCACAGGTCAAACCGGGTTTGTTTTTTTCTTGTGAACTCATTTTAGGTATGTACCTAAAATTTTACAAGGACGAGGACATACCTACAAGCTAAAATCTAGTCGGGAAGATACGAGTAACTGGTGACTGCTACAGTTATCTGATTAGTTGAGTTTAGTCAGTCGAATAAGCGCATACATAGAACCGCAGTCTTCGTGGTTTATCACAGGTGATCATTTTGACAAGAAAATTTTGTACCCAGACCGTATATCGGCCATGGTAGGCAATCTCAACGGAGACAAGCCTTCGGCGCGGGAGATACTATAGTAATCGTACACAAGCTTGTAGAGGTGCACTCCTTCTTCCCTTACTTCCTCACTCTCATGGTCCAATGAGACGGCACACAATCCGACACGACCGGAGACACCGGAGACCCCAACGAATTAACGTGCTTTCCAAGGCACGGGGGTATCATACCGCCAACTTACAAACTCCGGGCTGTTACTAACTAACCCCTCAGCAGTCACTCTAGTGACCGCGTGACCAACGAGGCAGTTAAATGTATGTAACTCACCTACGTAGGTAGGTGTTTCATTTTCTGTCAAAATTATATGTTTGAAGTCGTAGCAAACAGGTGGAAGGCTTCATTTTGTATTCAAATACATATAAGTGTCAAACTACCTTTTAAGCAAAACGGTGCGACGGGACATTTAGTATGCATTAGTTTTCAGCTAAAGTTTTTGTTTAAGAAAACTCTTGTTCCCTGGGTTCTTGCTTGTTGCCTGTGGGTGTAGAAAGTGTCATTTAACTGTCGTTCACACTGTTATCAAGTTGACGATAAATTGCGTCGTTCCCACCCTTATCCCGTTCACATAACGATGCCTTCCGCGACGATTAGGGTAAGGATGCCCCAGGGGTTATGCTTGGTTTATGAGTAAATGCATCCGTTTTTAGAAATATTGTATTTTATATGGATTTTTTTTTTGCTATGAATATCTTGTTACTTTTTGCAACAGTGACTGGCCTTCTATAATATTTTTGTCAAATCGCCTCAAACTTGTCAAACTTCTTGTCTTAGATCATCCCTCTTTGATCGTACTCGATCTTTTTTTGCTAAAATGACAACAGGGTAGGTATCCAGCATCATTTCATAACTTGGTCTTTTCATAACCTATATTGTCCCTTTGGTTTTTGAGGTCTTTGTGATTTTTAAGAGCTGGTGAAATAATACATTATTCTATGTCAAAGTATTTTACTTCCAAATCCTCTCGATTGACACCAACGAAAGAACTGATGCATTATTGAGCACTCAATCCAAGTGCATGAATAACAAAGCTACCAAGAGAATTGCTACTAAAGCCTGTAAAATATTCTCAAAGGTCGCCGGAGGGTTAATAGTATTAATAGATTTCTTACAGTATTGAAGTATTCTGATCAGTTCTCTGTGTATAATAGATTATGCTACTTCGAGCGTAGGATGCCATGGCAATTTATAAAAAATAAAATGTACCTACATTATGATGGATCATATTCTCGGATATTATTTTATCTTGTGGGGTTCTAGTTCTAACCAAGCATATAATAAGCTATCTATGCGTTCACATGCTGCTCGTAATATACGACTATATATTAGTCTGGGTCGCTGTCGCCGGATACGATGAAGTGGACTATATCTATGGAGTCTTGTCAATGTCAAAACTTCAAAAATGGGCGGCAGAGTAAGAAAATACGGACACCCAAGCTCGGTGATTATACCTATGCAGCTTACTTGACAACTCTTGTTGTCTTGCAGAGACCTATATTTTTATTTGTATCGCCTTAAAACTCAAACAAATACAGATGAATATTCCCACTTTCTGCGAAAATATTGCTCTATGAATTTTCCGCAAACAAAAATCTGTTTTCCAAGTTTAGCCGGTTGATTTTTCACTTTAGATACATAATCTATACATTTAGTTACTAATTATTTAAAGTTTTAATCACCTGTTCCTGATTCGTAACTAATCGTGTAATTCACAGTTAATTGAAAACAATCTTGAGAACACGTCAGTGGAATCTCGCTGTTTTGTTCGCATTTAAATTCATCACGGAACTCATCGTTTGACTGGCTAAATTACTCGTACAATATTAAAATTATAACAAGGCAAAACAGTTTTTAGTACTGGGATTTTTACCCGACTGCAGCACAACCAAAAAGAGGTTAGGTATAATGTTTTTAACCTGTATGTTATTAACCCTTCCCTTTCTTTCTAGGACGATGAAGATGAGGATGACACAGAAACTTGTACGAGTCCAGAAATATTGGCGCCCCAACCCTTCCCAAGGCATACGGCTCCACAGCAGCAAACACCAAAACCTTGGAAGAGGACCGGTAAGCAACATTCAGTTCTACATAGAAATAAGCAACATTTTTGAAGTGTGTATGCCAAGTTCAGTGAGCCCCAAAAGTACCGTTTGAAAATTAACATTCGAATTTTAAATTCGTCTCAAGCACTTGTTTTTTCTAAATGCACTCCTTGGCAATGACTTTGTGATTGACATTGGTGACGTCACGCAGAGGAGACGCCTCCCCGAGCTCCGCCGCGCACGCGCATCTCCCACGACGAGTACCACCAGTTCTGCGACGAAACCCTCGAATGTATGACAGCATGTGTTTCAAGCATGTCAACGTTACCACGCTTTTTCCTTTGCAAATATTCGTTCGCTTCGCAAAATCAACTATCATTGTTTTTCAGTTCAGTGGTTCTGCAGTGGACAGTAACGAATCGATAACTGCGATTTTCTGACGTCCATTTTCGTCTCTTTAAACTTTAAGTGCCCTTTTGTTTATCAAATTTATTAGCTCATCTATACATGTTTTATTGTTGTCAGTAACTTTATTGTAATCAGTGTTAGTATTCTGTTTCATTAGAATTACGATGTTGTCTGTAAAAAAATTAGCATCATCTAGGATTTAGGATAGTTTTAGTTCACGTAGCTCTGTACTATGTAACTCGACTAAACTCACTTTTCAAAGGTTTTTGATTTCTTTATTCACGTTTTCTACTAATTTTGTAACCACTATTATCATTGTAATACTTATTGGTGTTAGTTGTTAAAATAAATTATAATTCCTTCCCCTTACAACAGCTGTTTTCTTTTTACTTCTTCAAGTTCTTCTGTATCTTTCTTTTATTATTTTGATATCTTGAAAATGCCTTCGGCTTAGACTTTTTACATTTTACATACTGTATTGAAAATCTCTATAGAAATTACGGAATAATTCCCTTTATCACTTCATCTTCTTAGCCACAATCTATAATATTCCTTCTATTCGCAGCATACGATCTGGCGACGCAGTGTCCGTCGCGACGGGCGTCAATGCGACGTCACACCGTCACACACGCTGTCTGCCCACCCACCGATGGAGCTCATTCATTGCCACATTCAAGGTAATTTTTACACATGACCGTTAGAACTGTGGTCCTTGGAGGCTTTATACTTAACAGATAGCTCTATATCCCAAATAGTACAGTAAGCTTCAAAGAAACCGGACCCCCCTTTGATGATGATATCATACGTTTAAGTTTTTCGTAGTGTAACGCAAATGGCGTGTTGGTCTAGTGGTTTGAACTGCGGCTTAGCAATTCGATGGTCACGAGTTCAAATGCGCGGATGAGATTTATTTTTTTCTTTTTTTTAGTTTCTTTAATAGTTGATTATGTGATTTTCCTAACTTTATTTCAGAAAACATCCATATTTAAGAAAACAAATGTGAAGTATGAGGTTTGTAAGAAAAGCCAGGCATGTTGCATAAACAATATTCATTTATTTCATTAATTACATTTCTAGGAATCCACATATACAGTTATTAGGAGTATACAGTTTTCTATCTGTGTTAAATTAGGGTTATTTACTTAAAATATTAACTAAATACAAAATAAATACCCTGGGTGAGGTGTAGAACGTTTAACATTAGATAACGGTTCGTTTATAGATATTTCTAGTAACATAACTACAATATTTATTTATTCAAACTTGTAAAAACATTATTTTTTATACTCTGTATGATCTTATGGGGGAAAAAAGCCTGGTTAAAAAATGAAATGTTGTCATTTGTGCCTGTGAATTACAGAGGAAGAACCAACATGCTAAACTATAACAGTATAGCAATATACATCTTTCTCTTTTATCACAATTTCTGATAACCCTTTTAACACAGCATTAGAAAAGTATGTGAGGTCAGATGGTGCATCGTTAACACATTACAAGACTACTTGTAAACAAGAGTAACTGGATTCATAATAATAAAGGTGGTTTATTTTTGATTAACTACGAGATAATGATCCCACAAATATTGGGAATTATTAACACTTGCTCAAACGTTCCAATGCAATTTTATCAGATAAGTTACACAATCAATCTGCCGAGTAAATTGTCTATTAATAACGCAGACGATGGCAGTCACTGTCTATCACTTCTTGAAGACTTTTCATGCCCGAAACCATATTGAAGCTTGCAGCACTATTTCGAATTAGTTCCCAGGTTTTGTGTGTCCCAAGGTGTCGCTCCGATTCATTAGTGTAAGCAGTTGGGTGAGATCGCATTTCACATCACCCGTCGCTTGATACCTTTGTATCCATCTACGAACTATTTTTCTCTGTAATGAAAACAATAATATTAGAAATACGTAAAAAATCCACCTAAGTATAAATGCAACATGGTTGTAACAATAAATATATGTGTATAACGTAAATCTTACCGTCAAGCCCACATTTCTCGTGCTATTTTCTTTATGCTTTGTTCCTGTTCCCAGAGGACAACAATTATTTTAGCCTTCAAAAAGTTGTTAATCGCACCATACTATCGGTTAATAGAATCAACTGTTCAAAAACTTCGTAAATTGGATAATTTTACGACGAAGACATTACACACAAGCTGATCGGCACGAAAACGAAACGATTTGAAAAATAATTATACCCTCAATCACAGTTTAGTAAATAGGGCGAAGAAGTATTCTAAATTCAACCTTAACTCACAGTTCATACAGCAGTTAAGTTTCTGAAGTAAAATGACGGTAGTGCAACAATCGGAATCAAGCACAATCTATTCAACCAAACAAGAAATCTATGCTAATTTCAACCTTATCTTTTAGTTAATAATTGAAGAGTTACGTATTGCATTTTGTAAAACAAGGTTGTGGACGGTAGGTGTATCTCACGTGGTGGAAGTTGAAATTTAAACCTTAATGTCTAGAAGATTAGACCGTTATCAAACTTGTTCGATAAAATGAGTAATGCTATTCGAATTTTCGTTGAGATTACTAACTGAGTCAATAGCCTATTGGTATAAGGCACGGTCTTAATGATCGTCTGGCGCCTGCTGATGTGGGTTCGTATCCTATACGGCGTAGTGTCTTTTTGTAAGTTATTCTTGGTATACGGTTCGGCCAGAAGCCGAAAAAAATACCACAATACCTACTTAATTATTAAAAACATACAAATAATATTTGAGTTGGATCGGTGGATGCTCGGGCAGAGATGGGTGCGGCGCGGGCGGCGGGGAGGGAGCTGCTCGGGGCCAGTCACGTGACGCGCCCGCCGTCGCTTGAGCGATTATTCTTTAAGTCTTGGCGGGGTCCGTTTTCTCTGACGCGTACTGTACAAGCACAGTCTCGTGATGTGACATAACGTTCCATAAGCCTTTGTTTAATGCCAGTTGGTATTTATTTTTATTTTATATACATCGCATTGATAGGCAATCAATGACTGGCATCCTCTTTTGTTGCAGTCTGAGGATAAATACCAAGGTTTCTAACAACTTGGTTTTGACTGTTTCCTGCTAAGTAGCATTAATTCCCATTCGATTCATTTAGGTACAGACGCCAGTACATCAAGCTACCCGAAACTGTCAAATTTTCCCTTAACTTAACTTAATTTTGAGCCTTATGCTTTAGCGATAAAGTTGAAAATCTATTAAAGAAATTTGACAGATTGTAGTAGCTTGATTTGCTAGCGTCTGTACTTAATGTAGCAACATCAGTATTTTATATTTTGTTTCAATCTTCTTCAGGTAGATTTTTATAAGACACTGTTGTTTAAGATGCCAAAGCACGTGCTAAGATACAGTTGCATTTATGTCTGGCTTGAAAAATAAATCGCTGTGTTAGAAAGTTGCCACTTGAGGTCTAATGTCAGGAGGTCAAGATTCAATATTTCTAGGTTTCGACAGTAAGGCCGTTCTTTTAAGCTTTATCTTTTTGATACACAATACCAATCGTTAAAAAACGTAAATTTATAATACTTATCTAAGTGAGATTAGTTTTTTATTTTAAGACAAATATTTATATATTTTCCAACAATATCATTCTGATGCATTTGTCACCTGTTTAACCTTTCCCGCAGTTATTTTATTTGTGTGTTTCTTAACTTATATCCTAAACAGCTTTTTTGCCCACAGGCCCGGATCTCGAGCGTCATGCGCCGGCGCAGCCTCTCTAGCGAGTAGTGACGCAGACGCTCAACTCGGAGAACTATCCTGGTCTCGATCTAGTTTGCAGGACGAGCTCATCAAGTCGGTTAGTGGCAGCCCCAACAATGGCTCGCATGTGAGTAGAACGTAGCTTAGTTGGTGGAGGAAACTGGAACTTTGGGGTCGATTTGGTTCGGGAGGACCAAAAAAGGTACTTTGGAAGAAGCTAGTCCTTTTGGGGAATATAGAATGATCTTAAAACTATTGCATCACTTTTTTATTGCTTCATAATTATGTTCGAAAAAAAAATCTCTGCACAGCAACGTAAATAACGCAATGAATGTTGTTCAACTGACAAAATTAAAGCCATTCCTATTGATAGTGTGTTACGCAATTACCCCGTTGGTTTAATGTACAGACGCCAGCACATCAAGCTACTACAACCCTTCAGATTTCTTTAATAGATTTTCAACTTTATTCATAAAGCATAAGGTTCAAAGTTGATTGGGAAAATCTGACAGTTTTGGGTAGCTTGATGTGCTGGCGTCTGTACAAAACGACTTCTATAAACTTCTTAGATACGTTGTGTTACGCAATTACCCCGCAGGTTTTTGTCATAACTTGGGAATTTTGGTCTTTACCCTCTAAAAAGTGGTGCAATACTTTTAAAGTAAATGTATTATCATAGATAGATAAGATAGATAGATAAATCATTTATTTGGCGCACACAAAAGACAGCACAACACACAAAAGTACAATAAGATGATAACTAGTTACATCAATTAAATAGATAAAAACAAGTTGCATCTCTAGAAATGTGCTTAACCAAAATTAACCAATAGAACGTATTCCATTGATCCGGAACCAACAACGGTTACCTTCCCATTGGCAAAATCAAGCAGAAAATTGCTTAGTGATGTGTCAATAGAGAACTGCCAGTTGTAGATTCTAGTATACACTATTTTGTTGCACATAATGCATGTAAAACACTGTGACTAAATGTTAGCGATTTTTGAAAATAGCACTTTTGCAATCATTACTGTGCACGGACCTCGGTAGCTTTAGTTGTGAATAGAAAAGCTTTTAGATTTTGGTATACAAAGGTTTTTTGACGTTCATTGACCGACATGTGGCTAGGAAAATGCTGGTGTCTACAGAAAAGAATTGAAGCTACTACTTTGAAAATTACATGCTCTGAAATCCATTGTCACACGAGGAGGCAAAATACAAATGCTAATGCCAAATTAAACTCCTTTATATCCGTTTTGTTGGTAGATTATTAGAAAGACAACAAATATTTTTAATATGTTATTCCAAATTTAGGTGCCTAGTTACATCGTATTATATAAAGTATGTAGCTGTAATCATATTTTCAAAAGAAACACATCAAACAAAAAAAAAAAAATATCCGATCAATTTACCCACATTACTATATCCATTGTGTTTCGTGTAAATAAACTAATCGTCACTTTCTAACAAAGACATTGTTTTGAAAAGTGGGTCATTGTTAAACATAACTACTTTATTTACTTTATAGAGGTATGAGGAACAAGGTGTAAAGTTCACTCATACTCCATAGAAAAGTTTTTGTTTATTTTTTTGCCACATGTGCCTGCCAATTTTGGATTGTTCTCTTGTTGCACTCGTTATCGCGTTCTACCATACTGATTTTTGAATAACAATTTCACTGTTTATTATTATTTATTTTTTTTATTTTAATCTCTATGTTTTAATGTTTTGTTCTTTGTATCTACCTAATTATTTTTTGCTATTCTCACTACGGGTAAAAAATCTTGTTAAAACGTAAATTTAAGAAGCTATTTTTATGTAAGTGCTGTGTACGCCTGTAAGTGACTAATTCACAACAACTCAATACATTGATACTTATTATTATGTTAATATTCTAGTGAATAGGTCGTTGGTGTACCTATCAAATAAATAAATAAATAAAAGGGAGGATCCTCCGACCAGACGGGCGTTGTGTCTGGTGGGCAATTGCCCTACGATTGATGTTGCTAGTTGCGCGGTAAACTCTGCTTGCGCGATGCAGGATTTTGCGTGACGTCTGTGTGATGCGTAGTTCGCATGTGGCGATGTAGATACCGCTACATCACTCCCTTCCGGAGACCGGAGGTCGATAGTGGGCTGAGTCTTGTATCTTGCGATGCTTGTCAGCCCAGCTGAGGTGAAGCTTGACGAAGTTGTGGCGACATCTACGCCTCGTAGATTATGTATTAATACTTCTTTTCTCATGTGCATTTGTACACGAAACTCCTTAAAAACTCTAAAAAATATTCAGTGTATTTGATAAGCTTATTTAATTTTCAGAAACAGTGGCAAGACGCTATTATGTCTGACGACCGGTTGTCTCTGACCCTGGAAGAGATTGTCCACATCAGGTCTGTACTGACGAAGGCTGAGCTAGAAGTTCTGCCCGTTGAGGGCAGGGTCAAGGAGGACGTTGAAAAGAGAAGAGTGAGTACTTTCTACTGTATCTATCTTGCCTGTATAGTCCTACAGCAAAGCAAAGCCCTCTCCTTAATGCACTTTCTACTGTCCTAAGATGTAGCCTATTTAAGATAGATAGCTCTCAAAAGTACTTCAAGAATTTGGGTTGGCATTGAACTATTGACCGCCCCAGTCGGATTAATACGACAAATGTTTTCGTGTCCGTGCCATGTCGTCGTTCTCGTTTTTAGGGTTCCTTACCCAAAGGGTAAAAAGGAATCCTATTAGTCCCGCTCCGCTGTCCGTCCGTCCGTGTGTCACCAGGCTGTATCTCATGAACCGTGATAGTTAGTTGAAATTTTCATAGATGATGTATTTCTGTTGTCGCTATAACAACAAATACTAAAAAACAGTATAAAATAAATATTTAAGGGGGCTCCCATACACCAGGCATGATTTTTTTGCCGTTTTTATAGATAATGGTACGGAATCCTTCGTGCGCGAATCTGACTCGCGCTTGGCCGGTTTTTTTGTATTTTATATCATGGCACTACCATACTCGTCGTAGGTATTTATTTGTCGATTAATTTTCTGTTATTAATTAATTATTAGCTGGGCAATGGGGACACTTATAAAACAAAAATATAAAACAAAAAGGTCAATAGGTTTAGGATCCATCATCCGTGGGAAGAAGGCGTGAGTTTATGTATCCTGACCTATTTAAGAATCTGACGTAGTGATCCCAGATTTTTCAAGCCTTTAGTTAAAGATTTTCTCAAGAAGTCTAGTTAACAATTGAGGTATAAGTTTACTAAATTTAGTACATTCGCATAGCCAATATTAATAAGGTGCTTCTTATTTTTCAGGTATGCTTCTTGTGTTTGAAAACCAGATTCGGCATTTTTGGTCCTTGGGGCCAAAAGTGCAAACTTTGTAAAAAGACTGTCTGTCAAAAGTGTTGTTCAAAGGTGAGTTTAAATGCATATTAGTTAAAACATCAAAAAGTTGCGTGATAAATGAAGATATTTCAAAGGTTTTATTTATTGGAATCTGAAATATAAAAATAAATATGTGTTATTTTGGGAACGAAACTTAGTTAGGACTTACTTTTTACGTTATTCCACGGAAAATTAAAAAAAAAAATATTAGCACACAATCTCAATATTTTGCATTGTGTAGATATTGTAGAGGTTAACCCGGGGACTCCAATATTTGTCACTCAGAGCTCTTGCTATATTTACTTCTCTTTTTAACAGACTTCAAACAAAGGAGGAGGTTTTCAATTCGACTGTTTTTTTTTTTTGTATCTTTGTTACACGATATCTCCGGCAAATGTAAATCGTCTTCAAAAAATATTTTTAGGGTTCCGTAGTCAACAAGGAACCCTTATAGTTTCGCCATGTCCGTCTGTCCGTTCGTCCATCAATTTAAAGTCATGAAAAAAAAAAAATATGGTAGGTGAGGTACCTACCATATTTTTTTTTCTCTACACGTATAGTGGGGATGCTTTACAAGTTTACGAGTAATAGTCGACCAACTTACATTTGCATTTGCAATCTATGGGAGAACATGATTTTAAACTACAGTGTTAAGTTTATTCTTGGGATAAATTCATTCCAACTATGGAACTCTTCATTGTACGTGGTCCGACACGCACTTGGCTGGTTTTTTTTTTAAGGTTATGCCTAAGGGGTGATCCCATATAAATTTTATTAACTTTGCTTGGGTAGTTTTTGAGCTAGCTTCAATAATACGTATTTTTGCCACTTAGTTTATATTGATGATGTTATACTCGTAATAACTTCCTGTCACTGATATTTACATAGCAAGTAGTGTTATACGAATTCGTGTGGGGTAAATACAACTAAAAAGTGAATAATAGAAACTTTTTTCGAAAAAAGTTTTTTTCTCTTTTTTTTATTTCTTGATCTTATTTTTCCTCGTTTGCTCAAATATTCTAACCTTTGTCACAGATGCGTATCCCGACGGAGCACTTCGCGCACGTGCCTGTGGTGCTGCTGAGTCCGTCACTGCTGCCCTCTCCGGAGGACGAGGCGCAATCCTCCTTCCCCAGGAGCCTCATGTCCAGGCTCGTGTCTCCTGAGTACTCGGTAAGTCACATTTTTACCATCTGCCTAGGGTTATCCCAATTATGTTCGGGTCAGTTTCCAGTCTAATCGAATGCAACTGAGTACCAGTATTTTTTTAATGGATAGACTGCAGCCCCGGATCTAGAATATTTTCGAGGCGGGGCAAAAATGCCGTCTACCGCCCCCGCCTCGCTAATCCTTTACGTACTTAACCTCTTTCATAAAGTTTTTTTTATATACCTAAATGAACATGTTGGAATTTTTTTCAAATTAGTATAGGACAAGATAGGGCTTGAAATCCACTGTGAGATTATAGCATATTAGAATTACAATTCTACTCTTTGTTTTGAAAAAACCGATGGCCTTTTCATTCTTAATCTGATGTACTGCAGGATAGCTATCCTGCAGTACATCATAATATCCTGTAACTAAAAAAGCTTTTTTAGTTTGTATCCGTTTTTTTGTGCACTTGACGTAACTGCAAATAGCTCGTTGTCAAAATGCCGACTATCTGCATCAACCATAAGCGTCCCTCTCCGCGGTATCGTTTTCTTACGCCTTTAGTTTATCAAAATTCTTGACGTTTGCTCATTAAGGTATTTTATTTTTTCGCCATCTACTATTTTTTACAGGCAATGGCTTCGAAAACACTATTTTTATTTTTCTTCTTTTTTATTATTTTTTTTCTTTTTTATTTTTGTTATAAAAAAACTTTGACCGAACATTCAATCATATCCCGAGCGAGTTTAGACCAAACTCCGGAAGAACAAGACATCTATCAATACATGACATATCTACCTACTCTACAATTACATTTCCCGTAACACGATCAGCGATGAGTGATAATACCGCGCGGTACACCGCAAATTGTACCGACACGGCCGTCAACAGAAGATCATTGTCGATCATCTAGTTTATCCCATTCAATGCTACCAACGCACCATTTGCGTTGAATGAAATTTCTATATGATGCCACCAACGCACCAGTTGCGTTCAGAGTGCTACTCTTTTTTTTTGTAAATTTAATAAAATTGGCAGTTTTTTATTTATCTAAATTGCAACACTGGCGACATAAAATGATTTTTTAGCATGGTAACAATCTTGGTTTGTCACTGTCACATTCCGTTACCTTTTGAAAGCGCACGAAACGAAGACTCGTAAAGCAACAAATATTGATTAAGTTAAATGCAGTGATAGTGTAAATATTATAGCAGTTTTTTAGTGCAATCGTGTAAAGGGTAAGTTAAAGTTATGATTTAATTAGTTTACTAAATAAATATAACACTATTATAGCAAATGCAAGTGCATGAACGCATAAGGTGCGTTCAATGGCATATGCCTACCAGTTTTTTGTGGATGGTGTCATCCATAACGTAAACAACGAATGTAAGTTTTAACGGCAATAAGTACCTACATAACAAAGGAAACGAAATATAAAATTCTATTTTGTTTGATGTTTCAGATAACTTTGAATAATGAAGCGCAGACGACGATCAGATCATTTGATAGAGTTGGCTTTAGAAAAAGCAAAAGATGAATCCGATGATGAAAATTCCGCTCTGGAAACAAGGTTAGTAGTGATTATGTACCTACGTAATATGTAATAAATATTTATACAAGTAGTGTTAGAAAAGTACACTACTAAAGTGTATAAAATGAACAACAAACCGCGATTAAATCCGTAAAATTACCTAGTTTAATTTTGAATTGATTTTTCTAAAAGGTAATACCTATTTTTATTTTATTTTTCCTGTGTTAGGTACACAGGAAAAATACTACCCTTAGTCATCCTAGTATTTATGTATACTATACCGAATTGTTTTTTCTTTCTTTCTGCAGTATCAAAAGAACCCCTTCACGCCGTTACTCTATACACGAAATACCTTCCCCGCAAGCGTAAGTTTTTCATCTACAACCGTTTTCACTAACAGCAACTCAGTTATGTCATTT
>OX451393.1:3751905-3797647 GCA_949629135.1 Eremobia ochroleuca
CCAGTCTTCTCCACTCATACACCAGTCTTCTCCACTCATACACCAGTCTTCTCCACTCATACACCAGTCTTCTCCACTCCTACACCAGTCTTCTCCACTCACACACCTGTCTTCTCAATTGAACGCCCATTTCTTCTACATTTTCTCCCAGCCTTCTCCACTCCATGCCCAACCACCCATCATACGACCGTGTCCACTCAATCCCCAGACCCACTTTATTCCCTTTCCAATAATCTTCTTCAAATAATTAGCTTCTTCATTGGTCTAATGGTCGCAAGTGATACTCTGAGCAAGAAGTTCTGGGTTCGATTCACAGGTCGGGTAAACTGTCACTGGGTTTTTCTATTACTTAAGAATTTCTCAAAAGCAGCCCGGAGTCCGGACTTGTACCCAGGTGATGGCAATAAGCTCGCCTCTTGTTATATGGGACTTTAACCCTTTGCACTCGAGGTCTTTTTCGCTTCCGCGAACTAGCAACTCGAAACGATTTCGGCCAAATTCGCCAAACACTTTACAAGTACTTTACTCTCAGCGCCATGTGGTCCGCCGGCCGCCCAGAAAGCCCGCTTCTAAAAAAGATCATGGCGCTGAGAGTGTTAAAAACATTTATAAATAAACAAAGGCATACGATTAATAAAATTTCACCAGTTTATTCATTTATATGTCGAAAACAACAAACTTTGATAAATCACACTATTCTGTGACTGAGCTAAGATTTGGCTACAATGTCAGCAGAGCCTAGTCCACGAAAGTACTTCCGAAAAAAATATCTAATCGCACATAGTAAATAAGGAGATCGAGTTACAAAAGATCACAGCCATCGTAGCAGTGTCGCTCGATTTAAGACTTCAAATCACTGTAAAGGGTTAACATGGCTGGTGAAATGTTGGTGTACTCCAGGTGCACCTCTGTCCTGTCTAACCCTTCAGGGACAATAAGCGTGATGTGTTCATGTGTTATTCACAAATTCTTTTTCTCCATTACAGAGCGAGGTACGGTCGCAGCACAACCGGTGTGACAGCGGCAGAGCGTCTCCGAGGCGTGCAGATGGCGGTGTGCCACGACTGTAAGGCGATGGTCCTACAGATCATCAAGTCGTCGCGCGCCTCCCGCTCCGCGTCCCGCGACCGTGCGCTGCGGCACCTCACCCTGGACCTGGCGCCCGTGTACACGGCCGACTGTTAGTGCACGCGACACGCAGGCCATAGGAGGCTGTGAGAGCTACCATGTTGCGATGGCCGGTCATGATGAGTGCATTTATCTTAAACGCCAGCTACGAGTCCTCCTCACAGTGAGTCATCAGAAGGATCGGTGTGTTTATCAAAAAGTGAATCAAATTAGTCTTGCACTCACTGGTTGAAAATAATCGATTTTACAGAACTTTTACAGAAACAGTGATCGGTTAAAAGTGATCTAAAAAATTCACAAACAGTGCACTCATGAGACAATTCCGGCCGAGTGTTAGCCACATCACAGTGTAACCGTTTTGGTGCATTTACCAAAGGATGGCTGTTTAGCGCGTTCACCATACAGTCTCGGCTGTTTTCCGATGGTCAGTCGGTGATCACCCAGTGGAGATACCAAAGTTGAGCTGAACGTATTTCTACTGCGACGCAACATAGAACAAATTGGAATGACCATCAAATACCGTCGCCTTAAATGAAGCTTACAAACTAATTGTACCTTTAGTATGTTATTTTTTCCCCTATTTACTATGTTATTTTATTTTTTCATTACCTCACTAACATTGGAATAAATTTATATGATAATTTATATGCTTAATTATTGAAGTATTATTATGAATCTTTCAATTCCGGTTGGTCAATTTTTTGTTAGCCCTATTAATAGTAGGGGAGCCCAAGCGGGGATTTTTGAAGTGACTCGAGCGTGTCAGAAAATTATATAGGGAGAATCCTTGCATCCTTTAAAGTACCTCTACCAAGTATGAACCCTCCATATGGTGGGGTGTGTTGAGGGGAACCCGTCTGATTGGTAAAAAAAACGATCCATAGAAAAACTCGAGCGCGTCAGATTAATAGAAAGTTGATTAATTACTTTGAGAAGATTGTATATCTCAATAATCTGACAAGAGCGTGACATTAAGAAACAAGCGAGTCTCGAAGTTGTAAAAAAAAACGTCACCTTGAAATACTCGAGCGCGTTTCAATTTTTTTTTTTTATTTTGAAGGAAACACTATTAGAATTACAAAGAATTACTAATCTGACAGTTTTCATGGGGCGATGTTAGTAGAATCGTGGAGCAAAGGTGAAGTGAAGCGTACAGCGGCTGAGAGCTGTGTATTCCCCACTCCGCGTCTCACTTTCTTTCTCGCTCTTTCTCTATCTCTCACTCTCTCGCACCGTCCCTAAATTAACGTTTGCCGCCATGATGGCATCTCAGCTGATCACAATAGCGTGCTCGTTTTTGGTAGACGCTCGACGTTTTCGTTTGTTTGTGGTGTTTTGTAATTGTTTTGTGAATTTAATGCGATAGGTTTTACATTCATTACAATAATGAGTAACGTAAGTGTGAAATGTGTTTTTTGTGGAAAAGAACTTGTGAAAAAATTAAAAAGTTTATTCCAGATCCAATTTCTGTACGTAAATGCGGATATATTATTTCTAAATTTCCTTCAAAATGGTCAGACTAGCGATATCCCTCCATATCATTGTCAGATTATTATTCAGGAGGACTATGACATCAACTTGACCCTCCTGCATAAAAATCTGACGCGCTGGAGTATCTCAAGATCACCTTTTTTTTTTACATATACAAAAATATATTATGAGTTTGTGTCATGTCCAAATCGTCAGATATTTTAATAGGACACTTTTTAAGCTTTATTTGACATACACTTTGAATGTCTGACACGCTCGAATAACTTTTTTTTTTTTATTTCAACTGCTCTTTACGGCCAGCCCCCTTGAATTAATCGTCAGATTAATATCTAATAGTTACCAGAAATATAATGCGCGTACATACTGTAAATGACTGACGCGCTCGAGTTTTTCTAAGAATCGATTTTTTTTTTACTAATCAGACGGGTTCCCCTTAACACACCCCACCATGGAGGGTTCATACTTGGTAGAGGTACATTAAAGGATGCAAGGATTCTCCATATATAATTTTCTGACACGCTCGAGTCACTTCAAAAATCCCTGCTTGGGCTCCCCTACTATAACCCAATAATCTCTTTATTTTATTTTAATTTTGTTATTATTTAATAGAGCAGGTTTTCTTTGAATTCCCAGTTCATGTACCCATATTATGTATTATGAAAATTAATTATTTTGTACTCTTTACTTCACCTATAGATCCTATGAAATATTAAAATTAGGTTCCATCATGTACATACTCAATGACATTAAAAAAATAAATAGTATATAATAAAATATCAATAATAATACATATTTATCAGGGATTGTTCATTATTGACATTCCGAATAAATTTATCGAAGTTGACACATATTTATTGAAGTCGTCACTAAAGGTTCAAAAATCGAGCTTCCAAGGTTGTGTAGTGTCTATGTTGTTTCGTATGTGGACCAGACATTTTGTTTACACAAAATGAACTTTGACAATACCCTATGACCTTTGACAGACGTTACTACCACTGTTTTTCTTTATCGCACAAAATCATAAATATTAAAAGTCATTAAATTATTAAAAAAATATTTATCCTACACTGTCAGAGATACTCATAGTATACTGAATAAAAAATAATGTTATATTCCAGAAATTTACTAAATAAATATTTTGTCACTAATAATAGATATATTTTTCTCCAAATGATAGAATGTTTTACCTAATATGTCTACAACTTTGATGTGAAACTAAAAGTAATTGTGTGTTCAAAAATATTAAAATGTACTATGAATGTTGTTGTATAAAACAAAATTATATTGTATAAATGTTATGATATGAAAATCTCGTAAAATCTGTGTTATCAACCAAACATTTTTGAAGCATGAAATCTTTTGTAACGTCAAATTGTAGAAAAAGTTCTTTTTTGTTAACTGTTTTATTATTTTTTGTAAAGTAGAAAAGCGTAAACTTCCTGTAAAGTGTCAAAATCCCGGTTATTGCGCTAAATTTTCTACAAATTGACGTCAAGAAATCTTACTCCTGTAGCCCCTGACTCAATTTCAAAGACTTAAGTCGGATTTACACGAATGATTAACTATGAAGTATTTGACATTTTTGTCTACAGTAAACTGTTTACAAATTATTTGGATATTTTTGTAAACTATGTGAATTGAATAATTTTATAGACATTGATGTAAAATCTACAATGAAAATCCGACATGAAATTGATTGCTTTTAAATACTTATTATGTGTGACATTCAGAGCAATTTTGTTTTCGTTAAGTTAAGTTTCCTGTGCCATACCAATCGAGATGAATAATTTTATCAGTGACGAATAATTGCATGTGCGTTTAATCGCAAGCATGTCACGACAAAGTGTGAAAATCCTACGTGCCTACCTATGAGTACAGATTAAGACCATATTTTGTTTTAAGTTACTATTTTTTCACTTAAGTTTTTGGTTCATTACACAAAAAACACAAAACAACAAAAAAAACTGAAATACCTATTTAATTTTCTTTGAAACCGGTTGCGTGCTTTTGATAAAACTGTTTTTTTTTATGAAGGATTTATATTTACATATTATTTTTTTTATAAAAAATTTACTTCCCAGTTCTTCAGTGATTTGTGGTGTTAAAAGTTGCGTTTAACAGTTCAGTCGACAGTATGCAACCAGCTTATCGAGTCTGATTGTTTGTATGAGATGTATGATTGTGCAAACGTTGGTTACTTCATTCATATTCATACAAGTCAAAATCTCTGATGCGGCAGTAGTAAACTCGTAATTCAATAAAAAATGGTTTAAAAACTGTTGTTATAATATCTCTCATATTAGTGAAGATGAGAAAGGCGTAATTATGGGTCTAATGCATATTAACACTACAACAATTCTATAACACCGAGCTAATGCCTGGAATCTATTCGTGTGTACTAAGCCCTAACATGGCTAATCGAGTGTAATTACTACTGGCGCACTTACAGACTTGGCTTTAAGTTTATTTAGAATTAACTAAATTATTTCGCGATGTATACCCACTATCTAGTACTCCTTTGTAAATATAGATGTCTAGAGTAAAACTATAGTAGCGGTTTAAAAAAAAGGGTAGAACTATTTGCAATGTAATTAATCATCGTAATTATATTTAAAAAATAACTGGGTTTTCCCTTAACTCTACATTCCCTCCGTTAATTTAGTTATTTTTAAGTTATAAATATTAACAACTGATACAATATTGTTTTATTGCTGTAGCTAATTTACTAAAAATGGCCTAATATTATTGTTTGACATTTTTGGCACCATAATGATATTCGGTTGCGTCAGTAGATTTTTGTTTACAGAAATAGTACCTACTTTTCAAAATTTATTTATAAATTAATAATTTACATTAAAAGCCCAGTTAATATAACTTGTAAATGTGTAATTTAGTAGTCTGTTAGATGTTACTTAGATTGTAACTGTTTAAAGAACTTAAGTACTTATGTAAGTGGAAATAATCGATGATGAAAACAAAACCATACTTAAATAAACATGAATACAAATCGTTGAAAACGTCATTTTATTTTAACCTATAACCTACTTGGATTTCAAAGTCCCTTGGACCCAAAACGACTACGACTCTGACGGTCGGAGATCGGTACATTTCTCTTCCTGGCTGTAGAACCGATGGTGGAAGCAAAAATTTATAGTTAATTCAAAACCTGGAAATCTTTTTGAAAAGAGTCCCTTAATGAGTAAAAACCTAATGAAACTTAACAGAAACTTAGGGCAAGGTCAATCATTGGACCAGCGCTTTGATCGGACCACTTCAATATTTCGCGAACGATTCAATTTAAAAATCGTTTCTTACATCGGCTCGCTAGCTTTACGAACGGCCCCCACACCGCTAGTGTCGCCAAAGGCTTAGTTGAGGAGAGATGTCGTTGTGTTGTCCGCGCTGTTAATATAAAATTCTTGCGATATATTACCATGTAAGTATAGTGCCATTACGAGTAAGTACTTTAACGTCATTTTTTTTTAATAAGATTGCACATTTATCGATGTAGCACATTTATGATGCAATTATACAATATTCAGAGATTGAATTTATACAATACAATAGAGAGCGGCGCTAGAATGAGGCTTTGCCCCGGGCGCAGTTCTAAATGCGCTCTGTGGAGGTACCTACTGTAACAATCCTAGAGATATAGTAATAATAGTTTTAGAACAACTGCAAAAGCTCAGCCTATCGCAGTTGACTGGGCTATGCCAACAATACCCTCTCCTCTGCCTTCCGCATCTAGTCTGTTCCAGTCACCTTTTTAAGGTCGCAGACGATTCCTGCAGTGGAGACCGTGTATCTGCAACCGTAGTGTGGCACGTCCCCCAGTTAGATGGAACAACTTATTACACAGCAAATTAAAATCTAAGAAACATTATAAGTGCGTTCAAATTAAATGTGGTGTTAAATTAAAGAAGTATTTTGCATTGAATTAAATCGTAACTTTCGTTCTGAAACCTAATTTTTGTCAAGAAAATTTATGATCGGCTAAAGTAGATAGTCAACTTTGACTGTGTACTTTACCTATCTGTATTTTAAGTCGATTTTGAGTGACCATTTGTCACAAACGGATAAGGTCAACTTGGGGAAGACCGGCCGGCATACTTTTGTAAGGTCATGCCTTTGCTGATCCCCACTAAGACAGTCGTCGGTGCAATAACATGTAACGTTTCGCGAGCAAAGCATTAATATTCTCGTAACTAAGTAATTTAAGGTAGCAATGGGATTCGTATCTTATAATTGGTATTAATAAAAGGAACTTTGGAATGAGCAGTTTTTTCCATCTTCCACCTATCCTCATGGTATACACGGCGACTCTGCCAGGATAAGAAAAAAATGAAGAAATGACAACCAAAAATTAAGACAAACTCAAGAAAAAAAAAACTAAATTGAAGAAGAAACAATCAATATTCAGGAAAGAAGCACCAAGACAGAAACATAGAGAAAGAAGATGGGAAAAACCTATTCAAAAGAAGAAGTGGTAATAGCTCAAAATGCAAACAGGGAAGCCAATGCCAGCACCAGTCAAGACTTTGGAACACTGATCAGCATTGAGAAAATACTTTTTATAATAATACTGATCGTTTTACTTGTCGGAGCACTTTATTTTATCGCCAAAAAGTGCCAAAAGAGCGCAGTAAAAGTCTTAAGAAGAGAACTCAACGCTAGTACTTTTAGTGTTGTCTCCCAACCTCAAGCAGCATCAGCAGTTTAGAACGAGGTGTCCAGGGATTTTCCCGGCCCACGGAGTCCAGAGTCCAGGGTATCTCTCTTTAGTCGTTCACTCTTGACAGAGTGGTCGTGGTTGATGACTCTGCATTCTCCTTGGCCAAAGCAGCTCTCGCGATGCTCCTCCACTTATTTCGGTCTTCAGCGTCTCGGAAATTCTGAACTATGGAGGTTTGTGTTGACGCCTTGATAAGGTCTGTCCAACGCGTAGGTGACCGACCGCGTGACCGCTTGCCCTCTACTTGTCCCTGGACAACGAGTCGTTCCATGGAGTGTTCGTTACGAACCACGTGGCCGAAATATTTGATAATTCGTATTTGCACAGTCGACGATAATCTGTGCTTGACTTTTAGTTCCTCCAGGATCGAAACATTGGTCCGAAACGCTGTCCAGGGAATCCGCAGCAGCCGCCGCCAGCACCACATCTCCAGTGCATCAATTTTGCGTCGGTCTTTGAGGCGAACCGTCCACGTTTCTGCGCCGTATAGGAAGATCGGGAAGACTAGACTTCTCATTAGGCGGACTTTTGTGGCTTTGGTGATATTACGGTTGCACCAGACTCTTTTAAGCTTGTCAACGGCAGATCGTGTGATAGCACATCTCCTTCGAATCTCGTCTTCACATCCTCCAGTGTTTGTGATAGTGGAACCGAGGTACACATAAGATTGGACAACCTCACAGTTGCCAACCATAGAGATGTCAGGATGGTTTAGTTCAGCTCGGTCCACGATCATCATCTTGGTCTTGTCTCTGTTGATCGTTAGTCCGAAGGAGAGGCTTGTTGTCTCTAGACGGGTCAGCAAGTTTTCCATGTCTTCTTATGTTTGGGTGAGAAGAGTTGTGTCGTCGGCATATCTTAAGTTAGATATCTTCCGACCTCCCACTGAAATGCCTTTGTCCCATTGATCCATAACGATTCTCATAATACATTCCGTGTATATGTTGAACAGGAGTGGAGAGAGTATACATCCCTGTCGGACACCAGCGTGTGTATGAAAGCTTTTCGAGTCAACGTCGTCTATCCGAACAGTCGCAGTTCCGTCCTCGTAAAGTCGGCGTATGAGACGAACTAGGTGAATAGGTACTCCCATTTGAATGAGTACGTCCCATAACTTATGCCATCTCACGGTATCGAAGGCTTTGCGAAAGTCAACAAAGCAGATGTAGAGTGGGATGTTAAACTCTCTAGACTTTTCAATTATTTGTCGAAGAATTAGAATCTGCTCTCTTGTTCCTCGACCCTTGACGAATCCCGCCTGCTCAATAGCTATTTCGGGATTCAGAAAAGCTCGTAGTCTGGTATTGATGATATGAAGGAGTACTTTGCTGGCGTGTGTAATTAAAGATATAAGTCTGTAGTTGCCACATTTCTTCGTTGATCCCTTTTTGTGCAGTGGTATGAACACAGAGTGTGCCCAGTCTCGAGGCCATTTCTCTGTCTCCCAGATGCGGTTGCAGATAACATGCATTATATCAGCTCCGTATTCACCCATAGCTTTAAAGACCTCTATTGGAATGGTATCAACACCTACAGCCTTACTCCTCTTCAGGTGCTCAATTGCGGCTCGAACTTCGCTTTTCAGGATTAGTGGTTCCATAGCATTCTGTGATAGTGTACTAGTGCACGATGGTGTTGTGCTGCTGTCGCTGAAAAGTTGCGCGCAATAACCAGGGTATAGCCCGGCCCAAAAACAGCACCACATCCAGTTGAAATACTACCTGAAGCCATCGACATCATGGAGAAATGATTGCAGTTCCAGTACCAGTCGCCACCGCACACATTAAACTTTATTGAAAACACACACACACATTACACTTTATTGAAAACTAAATTTAAATAAACAATAGGCATCTATTATAACTTTTAAACGGATGTTTAGTATCCCAGGTGATAAAACACATTATCGACGACAATTTTGTACTATAGGTTTTGCAATAACTTGAAAGAACTTTCAAATACATATGTTTTTTTTAAAATAGGGCGTGTAGACTGTATTTCCGTGCTGTTTGAGGGAAGTCCGTCTAGTACACTTTTAACACGTAATTTGGATAAAACTAAACAATTTTCGTCCATTATAACACATGAAATTGATAAAGGAGTAATCGAAATACTTACAGAATGTCAGTATTCTAAGAAACTGACTGGATTCATTACTTTTTTCTTTTTGTTTCTTCTACTCGTAACACTTGCTGTTGAAGTTCAAAAGCGCGGAAAAAATGACAGTTAATTTTCTCGGACCATGGTGTTGGTAGCGCCATCTATGATACTAGATTCAAACCAAAGTATGCTACTGTTTTACCTACCGCCAAAGAAAGCTGCAAATCTATTCAATAACGTAAATTATTGCGCGCAGACGGTCTTCCCAAAGTTGACCTTGGGTTGCCAGTTACAATTAAATTTGAACTTTGTCATGTAAGGAGTTGGAATATTATAATTTGTTGTTCCAAATCTTGATAATTATCTCAGATAGTTAATTCAAACATAGTGTTTTTGTATTTTACCTTCGATTTTGCACCAGTGTGAACATCACACAGATCTTTATCGTCGTTACTATAAGGTTGCTGTTGTCAGTCGTAAAATATCTGTGAAAGGACTGTAGTCATATTTATGAATTTATGTCCCTTGTCAATCCATCAGCCTCATTCGCGTTTGTATTCCAGGTTTAGTATTTTTACCTCACGAAGCGACGCGCGCTTTATTTGTGTTTATCAAGTTTACAAACACGCTTTAAATGTGTGTGTAAGCGCAGGAGCTCTAGGTACCGCCGAGACAATGGCGAAGTCCGAAATGTGTGTGCGCGCGTTGTACACTTAGTTACCACAGGTAAAACGCGTGTCGCCTCGTGAGATAAAAATACTGTAAGTAACAGGTTTAAGGTTTCAATAAGAAACAAATAAAAACCACGATATAACAGCAATCACATTTATTGATTGATTAGATGACGCCTATTGATTCTGAATATTTATACTTATATAAATTAATTGTCTAATAAATAACGTCGTTTAGCCTACAACTAGCAGACCATCCTCAACAAAGCTATGTGGGGGAACTTCAAGGTTAAGGGGGGCGGGGCCCTTGCGGATGCGGCCGGACGCGTCGTAGTGAGAGCCGTGGCAGGGACAGTAGTACCCTCCGAAGTCGCCGGCGTTGGCGACGGGCACGCAGCCCAGATGGGTGCACACACCAATAACAACCAGCCACTTAGGGTTCTGCGTGCGCTGGTTGTCGTGCTGCGGGTCGCGCAGACTCTCCACGGGGACCGCCTGCTCGGTGGAAATCTCGTTTTCGGTTCTGTGGATTTGTGTGAAAATAATCATTAGACAGTAACAGTTACAAATGAAAATATACAGGGTTATTTGTAAAACACCAACAACCTCTTAAGAGGTCTTTATTGTAATGATGAGTACAATGACCTCTTAAGAGGTTGTTGGTGTTTTACAAATAACCCTGTATATTAACATTATCATCAACAGAATACAGCAGTTCACTGCTGGACATAGGCCTCTCCAATTGCACGCCATTTAGGAACCAAATATTAACATATAAAAATCAATGCGTTTTATCTTAGTGATACAGGATTAAATTTAATAGGTGCGACAAAATAATAAAATCGAATTCAACGTGTTATACAACGAGTAACGTTAAATGCGCAAAACCTCAGACACCCTAACTGATTTTTAATTCAATTGACCCATTTCACAGAGAAAACAAGTCATAAAAAAAATTGTAAAGGTTTTATGTGCTGTTTTAGTTTTACTGGCCATTCGGATCGTTTCTTACGTCTGCGACGACGCTTTATCGAGGGAGGAGTCGTCACCGGGCCGCTGCACCGCGCTGACATTGGCTTGCTTGACCTATTAATAAATAGACACGGTAACGTTTTTAATGAAGATTTTTTGAAAAATGTGACCTATATTAAAAAGTGGTTCAATTAATTCTGCTCGTTATTCTGATCAAACTATTTTCAGGTTTTGCACATTTAACGTTACACATTGTATAAAGTAAATTTAGTAGTATTCGTATGACAGTCAAAATTAGGTAAATACCGCTAGTTCAACGCGTTGCCAACTTGCTTCATGTTGTGAACTCTACGATGAATGGAATGCTCATCAGGCACGAGCTAAAATTGATACCTTAATTTTCTTACTTGTTCCGATAAATATGAAAAAAAAAAGTAATGGAATGACGCACTATCTAAGACAATAATTACACGATTTTTTTTTCAAGAATTTAGATTTGGGAATTGACCATTTCTTCTGTAACAGTTACTGCACCTCTTAAATCGAATTTGTCGCATGTTTTCAATTTCATCCTGTATGAAAGAAGTTTCAACAGCCCTTATAAGGTGGGATAGGTATTCTTGGCATTGTGTATGGGAAAAATTGAGTTGTGTTGATATTTACGTCTATGCATGTGATTGTCAACAATGTCTTTCCATTTGACAATGTAGTGTATTAATAGATAATAATAAAAACAATACACAAACTATTGCAACAGAATTTTCTAGATATAAAATACAAATTGCTGTTGGTAGCTATAATATGGATTGAAAGATTCAGTGACGCGTATTGTTATATGAGTATGTCATACTCATAATTGCGTAGTTAGTAGAGAGAATAATTGGCAAGAAAGTTAACTCATACGTACATTATGTTTCTATAATAATAAATCGATAATCAATAATCAATCGATAATTAATCGATAATCGATAATCGATGGGATAATTCCTACGCAAATGACGACTTAGTGTTATACTGGCGCAGATTCCGTTGTTCACAAACTAAACTAAATTTAAGTTCAGTGCCTGTTTCTCTTTCTATTTCATTAAAAAAAGGACAGAAGATAAATATTAGTTTAGTCCTGTCAAATTAAGAATCTCCATAGACAAGTTTAGACGTGATAAAAAATTTGGCTACTAAAAATACGTCAATTTACGTTAGGCGCTGACTAATTTGACAGGACTAAACTAATATTTATCTTCTGTCCTTTTCTTAATTAAATAGAAAGAAAAAGATGCACTGAACTTAAATTTAGTTTAGTTTGTGAACAAGAGAATCGGCGCCACTGACTAATATTATTGTTTGTATGGGTATTTTATTTCTATAATGTTTTGATCTCAAGGGAGAGAGGAAGAGATTATTTATTTCTGAATCTACTCGTAAATAACTGGAACTTCATCCTTACATAGTTATAAAACAAAGTCGCCGAAATGTCTGTACGCGCATAACTTCCGAATCACCAACATTCAATTCTAAAAAACACATTGCACCCGTGCGAAGCTGGGGCGGGCCCCTAGTTATTAATACATCTATATACAGCATGTTTTTTTTACCGGCTCCAAATTTTTACAGGGTGTTCCACCCATGAATATGAATAACTTTCACGATGGAACCAACTCTGAGATCACGAAAAAAAATCAGCTGTTTCATACATTTTGGTCAAGTAGGTAACTTTTGTATTAAACAGCTGATTTTGTTTTCGTGATTTCAGAGTTGGTCCCATGGTGAAAGTTGTTCATATTCATGAGTAGAACACCCTGTAAAAAATTGGAGCCTGAAAAAAATTCATCCAGTAGATAGAATTTACCTGTCTATGTCTCATGGCATAGTTTCGTTTGCAGATTGAGCATTCGCTTTACAGTACATCCTATCTACCTATCGCAGCGCCATTGTATGAAACTTGGTTTCCAGTGCACAGAGCAACGAAGCGTCTAGGCCGGCAGTACTTACGACACAACTTCTGTCGCGGACCACCATACCTTTAAAACTGGTCTGTTCCTATGTTTGCGTCGGTGATTGACGTTTGGTTTGTATGGAACACGCTATGGGCGCCGAGGCGTCTCTGTGCGGTCTGGTCTATTATACTGATTGATTTAATTTGGTTACTAAAACTACCTACTTACTCAATTTAATATCGGGACTCACCTGTGACGGATGAACAGTGGCTTACCGCGCCACTTGAAAGTAACAGACTTGCCCTCAGGGATGTCTGACAGCTTGATTTCAATCTTAGCCAGAGCCAAGACGTCGGCAGCTGCGGCCATTGATGACACGAACTGCGTCACCACGGTCTTGGCAGCGTAGGCACCCGCGACACCACCAGCTGGAAATTATAAGGAAAAACGATGTTAGAAACATCCAGGACAAACAAATAATGAGAAATGAGTATACGAGATTTAAAATATGTATGACCACTGGTATTATTTGTTTACCCCTTAGTTAGCATATGTGAGGGGTATGGATACTTGATTCATGAAGGCAATAGTAAATAACATAATATTAACAGTATGTACTATACTATCAATTCTAAAGATCAGTAAATTATTATACATACACGGTGTCCCAGGAAACCTGTACTAGCGAAGGTCTGTGGTCAGGGGACACTAATACCTATCGATTGGAAACCTATGTATGTTCCATGATATTTTGTAGTTTTCGAGAAATTATTTGTTTTGTTTTATTTTCAGTTTTTTTTTTTTTTTTAATATGCTGCTATGTCCATGCCACCCTAGAAAACAGACCAGAAACAGACCATTGGCTAACATTCCATTACAATAATCTAATACTGTTGTATATGTATACATGCTTGTACAAGATCTACAATAGTACCCTTAAGTTTAATCTTAGATAACAAATATAACAGTTATCACATAATAATTATCGTGTAATTAAGCTTCTACTATATACATATAGTGCTATCCACGAAGACGCGCCCCACTCTCTTCCTAATCATTAGTGGTTATAGCTGGTTAATTCCGCAAGTGTTTTAGTTTTGACAATACTCACTAATTACCTACTAATAAGTAATTACTGAGTATCCACAAAACTAAAATACTAACGGAATGTTGCACACTTGTACTTTAAGCATTAAAAAGAAGAGTAGGGCGTGTCTTCGTGGATGGCACTATCTGTACTTATCTTATAGTACTTCCACCTGGCTGGATATGGGGTTTTGGCAGTCTGCCTCAACTGAGAATAATGGATCACATGCCAGTGGTATAAGCAGGTAGCTAAAAACCTATAATGGTTAAATTGAAACACATCAATGGCCTAAATTAATAATGTATCAAATAGACAAACACACAATGTTTTCTTTTTATCTATCTATAAGTTAAAACTAACTTAGAAAACATTACTTATCTGGCATTCCACCTAAGAAATGTTGACAAACTCTCCTTTTTCTCATCTGAAAAAGTTATTTATTCAAATAAGGCTGAAAATCAGCACTTTCCGAATGTCAAAATTACAGAACACCACCCTTCACCACTTTCTAGGGCTTTTTGAAGAAGAAGTCGCGCAACAAACTCCCCAGCAGCACAGGAATCATCCTAGGGGCCATTCAAATATTACATAAGCACTACTTGGGGGGGTCTTTGCCTTAGTTATTTTGATGACATGGGGATGGGGGTCTGGATGGTGATTACGTCAGCAGTATTTATTTCTTTACTTTTCGGATTTTCTACAAAAGGCAATTTTGGTTTGAACACAAATATTTTGAATACAAAGTTAATAATTGCAAAAAATCTGCTTACGTAATACTTGAACGGCCCCCTAGGACTTTGATAACTAATGACAAGAAGGTATGCTGTAGCAATTAAAAGTACAAAAAACATGTTCATTTATCCAGTCTATAGGGTTTATCTATACTAATATTATAAAGAGGAAAGATTTGATTGTTTGTTTGTATTGAATAGGCTCGGAAACTACTGGACTGATTTGAAAAATTGTTTTACCATTGGAAGGCGACATTATCCCTGATGAACATAGCCTACTTTTTACTGCAGGGAAATGCTTCATTCCTATGGGAAAACGGGAAATAGGATTTAAATGGCCGGAATTCTGAATTCTATGCAAACGAAGTTGCGGGCAAATGCTAGTATAATATAAACCTTTTGAAGCAAACCATTATAACCACATTTTCCTTAACAAAACAAGTATGTACTTTATAAGGAGCGTTTAAATTACAGTAATATGCACTGAGAAATGGTTTGTACTCTAGTATTTCATTTTTTTATTATGTATTGCATAATATTAAGAAAATAACGGAATGCCTTTTGTAGTATAAGTCTATTCTACGATCTCCAGACACCTGTTATTTGGGATCATAAGTAAAATTTTGACTGAATTTATTTAGAGATTATCTGTGAGATAAATTAAAGAATGTTATAAGTTCATTATAGTGATTGTTAACCTAATATTACTTTATGTATGCTTGGATGTAGTTCCTTAAACTAAGCATTTACTTGATTTGTACATGAATTGTACAGTAAATCTCATGTAAATGAAAGTGATGCATTGTTTACATGACATTTCAAGGTTAATGTCAAGAGCTATAAATAAATGGGTACACATGTTCACAGCTTTGCCTGTGTAACAATATGGTAATATACGGTTTTATGTTTTGTTTACATAAGACATCGATTTTTGTGTTTTGTAGATGCACTGTGGCACTATCATTTGCCTAAACATGGTGTAGATGTGTAAACAATGTTCCTACATCAATGTCAGGTAAAACTTTATTGAAAAATTCAAGGACTAACCTGCAGCGATAAGATAAGTGAAGGACTGGCGTTCATCAACGCTCTCGGCATTCTTCACGGTAGGGTCCTGGTTATTCTTGCGACGGTATGCGGTGAAATCGGGGTAGCTGATGTCAGTATGCGCGAAGCGAACATGACTTGGACCTGAATTGACAAGGTGTTATGTAACACGATTTTTCGTCGCAATTTAAGAAAATTATTAAACCAAATAACGAAATAACAGCGAAAATAACTCACCACGACCGCTTACTTTAGCCTTCAAACCCTGGATAGGCAAGGATCCATGCAAAGACTGCACAGTCGAGGTTTTGGGCAAGGGGTGCACCAACACCTTTTCGGACGATGTGGGCACGACCACCAAGGGCTTTAGCCCATTGGAAACCACCGACGAACTTGCTTTAAAATAAGGAGCCAAATGCCCAGCCCTTGTGACCGAAGTCATTTTGTATCACAGCAGAAATATGCAACAAAATTGCTATAATATTTTCGCTGAGCGAAGTGCTCGATTGAAGAAATGTCAAATTTGGTGTTGCCAGTTGTAAATTTTGATACGAACGATGTCACAGTTGCATTGTATACCAACGACAGAACTTGGTCACATTTTAAACATTATACAAATATTTTGCTGAGTGATTAAGATACTCTTTAACATATTTTAATGTAATACCAGGTTTTATTGCTGCTCGAAATACAGCAGATTGATTAAAATCAGATCTTTTTGAGAAATTACTACAGTACCTATTCTTACTGAAAAACAAGCAAATTATGCTAAGTAGTTATTGCTATAAATAATTATGCTAGCAGTTAAACATATGAGATTGATGCTTATTTCTTAAGAAACTTGTTTGATAACAAAATACACCGATTTATGTTATAGGTACATGCTTAAGATAATGGTGAGCGTGAGTATGGAAATAAAATCTACGTATTGATTGGTCGATTTATTTTCAATGACAGCTCACTGTTTTTGTGTCTTGGTAACATTTGGTTATGGATACGTTCATTTTCATTTTATTATTTTTTCGCAATTATTTTTTTTACATAGAAAATTAATATTGATGTCACGAATGCCTTTTGTTAATGTATTTATTAATCTTTTATAGTTAGGTTAGCATATTGACCGCTACACGCTATACTGAACTTCTAGAAAGTCTTCTTTTTCAAATACCCTAATCTGCCTAGCCTTTTCCCTACTACGTTGAGGCTTCCAGTCTAACCGGATGCAGCTGAATATCAGTATTTTACATGGAGTGACTGACTATCTGACCTTCACAACCCAGTTACTGGGTAATACGATACCCCTTGGTAAGACTGGTTGTCAGACTTTCGGGCTACTGACGACCCGTAACGATTGTCAAAGATCCACGAATGACAGCCGGGGCCAACGGCTTCACGTGCTTCCCGAGGCACGGAGGGGTCTTGGTATGTGAAAATGCTCACCCATCCACGGACCAACCGCGGCAAGCGATCGACCTGTGCGGCTGTTATTACTTAGCTACAAGCCTCTCCTTAGTCACAAGCCCCTCTTTTTCAAATACCATATCACACGCTTAAACCAATACTGTCGCTATCCAATAAAGTTAACTTTTCAGGAGAGCCAAAAAGGTTTTTTTTATTTTTATGAATGGATACGTAAGAATCTACGCAAATTTTAATTATTCTTTGATATACATAATCATGTAAATAATCTGTAAAGGTTGTATCTCAAAGAGAACAAAGACATATTTAATTTATTTATATACATTTACATTTTGTCGTTATTTATATTAAAGTGACACTTTACTTTCATTACTTTTATTTTATTTTGTCTTAGTGGCATTATGGACTTACTTTTCAACCAAAAAATGAAATAATAAAAAAAAATAAAACTATTTCTTCATTGACAATTTTTTTTTTAATTTAACGTAACAGTGATAAAAATATATACTTACTACTAACAATAAATATTAAATTTAATAATTACATAATAGTGACGAACCGGACCACTGCCATCTAGCGGTCATTTCTATTACTTTTAGAGCAGTTACGTGTAGTTCCACGTTTCCCAATAGATGGTACTAAAAAGTCGATTTGTCAAAATGTTTGGATAGTGACAGTATTGGATTAAGAGTGCGATATTTTAATAATTGCAACAACCAGTCCAGGCTTTAAATACATAACATTTTATGCACTGGCTGTTAGTGTAATTCTCCTGTTGTAAACGGATTCACACCAAGAGAATACAATAATTATTACTTTAGATCGGATTAAGTATGAATTATTGACAGTCCTAGCTATAATGGATGCTGTACGCTGTAATTGATTTTAATAGTTTGTCAAAACAATGGAGATTGATAAGCAGCACCTAAGTAGGTAGCTATTCTATTGAGATTCCGGTGCACTGCTACTCATCCGTGAAAGGCACGATGAGGTTTTAAATTCACAAACTCACCAGCTTAGCCTTGGACCGCAAATAAATATTCATTGATCACCGAATTTTGCATTAACATTGGCATTCAGTTCCAGCCCGCAACCAGTTCGACTCTTGAATAAAATATGACAAAGTATTATCGAGAATCTTATCACTTAAAAGCTTTCTAGGCCTAATGTTACGTTACATCAAATTCAAGATTTCTAGTTCCATTGGTTAGGCATGTCGGAACGATTTTTGTTGTGAGAAATTTTTGCCAATGACCGACCTTTGTATGACCTTTGAAATCCGGTATTTAGTATTAATTATTCAGAAACTCATGAATGCGTGCGGGTACCGGATTTCTATAGCTGTGTTAGAAATGAGGTTCAGAAGTCAGACATTGGTTAGGTAAATAATTTTTCCTGAACCGAAGCAATCAATAGCAATTATCTACCTCACCATGAACGGTTTACGTTTCCAGTCCAACCGTGCGATTCTGTAACCATCTCACCATGAAAACTTGGGTGAAGAGAGCGTGGACTGAGTCGTCAACAGTGTCAATCCCTAGCATCAGCATGACTCACAGCTCACTCTAAGCTCACTTCATCTTAGTTATCACGGTGAGATTTTCCCAGAATCGACCGGCAGTTTTCTTTTATCGTTAGTCAGAGATTTCTTGGATTAGCCAGTAGGTACCTACATATCAACTCAGCCTATCGCAGTCCACTGCTGGACATGGGCCTCGACAGGCTGCCACCACACCCTGCCCTCCACCTTCCGCATCCAGTCAGGTCAGGTACTTACCTAATAATAAATTATAGATAGATAGGTAAAGTCATGATTTTTTAAACTCGAAACCTTTTTTAAGCTCAAGAAACGGGTCCGCAATGCGTTGCAGAGACTTTTTGACCAACATACTTCGCTGAACTTACATTAACAGTGATCACAAAATTGTCGACCCCGGTGATGTTATTGCCCCCCAATCGTTAGTCTTTTTACCCAAGTCAAACCAAATGCTTGCGGAAAAAGAAGGGGTGGCTTTTATTAGAGAATCCAAACGAACCGTCCACACCATCCCTTAAAAAAATCAAAATCCGGAGCGCGATACCGGCCGGATGCGTCCGCACGTGATCGTATCGCGTCGCCTCATTTGATACGATTTCTATTCAGTCAGCGATCGCCGCGTGATTTGTTATCTGTACTAATACAGTGTTTATTTCCTTTTTTCTATACTAGCGGAGGCGCCATTACCTACTACCGAATGATTTCGGTGGTACGAAATGGCGCCTCCGCGGTGAAAATATTCTGCAGCAAAAATGAGAAATTTATGCGTTTTCAACAAGTTCATGCCTTTTTAAAATCTATTAATACTTGCCTTATAATAATTTTATAGATTTATGGCGTTTTTTTTTTGCATAAAGACAGCTTTTTTCTAGCAAGAATGGTTTCATCGTTTTGGAGTTATTGCTTGTCAAAATGATGTGAAAAGCAGGTACTTACTATCACCTAACTACAGTCAGTGAAGCACCTACCCCTGCAACAAAATTATAAAAACTGGTCCTTGTATGTACCATAATATTACCTAATTAATAACGCAAATCATTAACAGATGGCGTTACATACAAAGAAGCCCATACAGGCAGCAACAAAAATATTTTTAATAAAACCTATATTCGAATTAATTAATTTTCAGATGGCCATCGGTAGGTACTCAGGCGACCTCGAGATCCCAAGGCGTTGTATTTGATAGGTATTTGTCGGAGGGCTGGCGGACGCTTTGTTTAGTCATTTATGTCATGGGACCACCACAGTTATGATGTGTTTATTCTTACTGTATGTATACAGGCTTATTTGTTTTAGGGTTGTAGAATAGGTAGGTAGAAAGGTTTATTGTACACTGAAAGAAAGTATCTAAGATTTTACATAAACTAGGACGAGTTTTGTTGGTTTTGAATTACCTATCTACTTGTGTGTCTACCTATGTTTTTTTACACGAACCACTTATTAACCTTTTGACCGCCACGGACGGCTATAGCCGACAAACGAAAACTTGCCAAACACGCCACCGATGTCTACAGCCGTCAAGAAAACGTCATTTTTTAAGTACAAAATAAATATACTAAATTAGAAAAGATTTATTTTGTACTTAAAAAATGTCGTTTTCTTGACGGCTGTAGACGTCGGTGGCGTGTTTGGCACGTTTTTGTTTGTCGGCTATAGCCGTCCGTGGCGGTCAAAAGGTTAACGTTTTCTTACATAGAATAGGAAATGCTTAACACTCTTAGCGCCATGATTTTTTTTAGAAGCGGGCTTTGTGGGCGGCCGGTGGACCACATGGCGCTGAGAGTGTTAAATAATTTTAATAGACAGTAATTTAGAATCCAATTTTGACAGTGACAGGATTTACAGGTTACGGGTTACGGGCATGTTACATTTCATAAAGCCTATACGAGGCAGCCCTGCTACACAGCGGTACAAATATTTTCATGGCCATCGCTGCGCTTTGTTCGGCTGTCCGTGAGCCACGCAGCCACGCACACACGCATAAATTGTCTATGTGTGCGAGTAGCATTTACAGTAGGGTTGGCGCCAGGAGATGTTGAAATAGAACAATCTGCTGAGAGTAAAGGAACGTATGTTCAGCATAGTGTTGAGGAGCTGCACCCTAATTGCGTACCATATTATCAATCATAAGCTGAATAATTTTGCAGGATATTGCTAATCCATTGCTTCATATGTTCGAAAAATTTGTTAGTTTTGTAACCAAAAATATCTAATTACCACCAGAAAAATAAAGTATAAAAATACAATAGTACCAGCTATTTTAGTCACGACTCCACTTTAAATTGTATTCGACCACCAAAGAACAATGGCGAAATTTTAGCTGAGTTAAATTTGAGCGTCTAAACGTGACTTATGTACGAAGGAAGTTCTATTATTTTTCTACGTTTTTTCAAAGTATCACATTAACTAGTCCAGGCCGGATAAAAAAAATATTTTAAATGAAAAGTTAATTGATTTTTTCATTACCGTTTAGTGTTGCCATTTTATATTTATTCTGCCAAGTGACAGTAAGTACAGCATTATTGAATTATAATCAGTTTTATTTTGTTATTATAATTAAACGGAGTAAGTGAATTAACAACGCAGTTTATTTTTAGGTGTAAGTGTTCATTGCAGGGAGGTAAAAACACGTGTAAAAAATAAATGAATTACTTTTAATTATTGACCGGCAAAAAGACTAGTATCCCAAATAAAAAAAAATATATAGCTTGGCTATTGACGATTGTTGATTGGTTGCTGTAGGTCGATAGCGATACCATACTCGATCACTGACGCTTGCGTTCTGTGTTTTGTTTTCGATTGTGTTTCCCGTTTTCTTTCATTTTTACTTGACCCGGACTGCTTATGGACTGTGATATTGCCCTGTGTGATCCCCCATTGCTTGTTTAAGGATTCTCGAGATTTTCCCTGTGTGACATTGTGCTTTTTTTTACTGGACACCGATCTTTCCTAATTGTTTGGATTAGTTACTATTGAACTAGTGTTTGAAACCGCTACGATGGAAAGTCGTCGTGGCAGACCGACACGAATCCTGTGTATCAACTGTAATATATGCGTCAATAGGGACGATATTATGCCAGTATTGTTGTAATTGTTTAGTTGGTCGGCGCACAGTAGGATGTTGCGCTCATGTAATGACGCTAGCTAGTCTGGTACTTAGGATGGGCCAGACATCAACAAAATATTACCACACCTGCAGAATTTCTTGATTAAATCATTGTTAGAGAGGATGATGAAGAATAAATAGATGTAAAAACAAACTTGTTTTATTGATTCACATCAACTTAACATATTCCTCACACATTCTAGGATTTTATAAATACTTGCTAAGCTGAAACTTAGCAAGTGCTTTTAAAATCCTAGAATGTTAATCTTATGGCTTGCCTCAATATCTAAACAATGCTCACGGTGACTGGCAGCCTTAGACCTGTTTTAAACACCTATTGTATACACATTTTAACGTACCGTGTATTTTATCTTGACGGTAGCGTCAAGTATACTCCAATGTAAACGACCAATATTCGCTTCAATCACGACTTGTCAAGTGCATTTGATCGTCTCGGGACCCTTAGCCAAGTTACCATAGACATAACCTACAAAAGTTCATGACTGAATATCTATTATTTTCGGCCTTCCCTAACAAAAATTCTTGCACAAACTAATTCAGAAGGTGACGCTGAGTTAAACAAGATATTTTTCATTTAAAGACGTAGGAATTTAATCTCAGCTAAAACAATGTATGGGCGGCTGCCATTGTTCTTTAGTAAATGATCACCAAATCTACTAAAAAAAACGGAATATTATTTTCCAGGCGACTAACAACTTAAAAGGGCGACTATCTATTTGCTACTAAAAATAATTACATGGCGACTAATATTAACAGTGGGATAACAAACTGTATTATAGGCAACTATAGGCATCTCTGAAGACTCATTCCCAGAAAAACCCAAGATTGAACTTGAGAACTTAGGATGCAAGAGCGAGCGAAGCGAGCTCGTGACTTGGGGCACCCCGACACGGACAGGTTAGGTTCGAAGGTTCCTCCGCTTCGTGTTAGGTTCCTTTAAACCCTGCAGACAGAAATAGGGGCCCCGCGAAGCGGGGCTCCGTCGACTACGCCTTATTATTATTAAAGATAATAATTAGTGTACTTGATATACAACCTCGTTGTTTAATTTAAGAATGCCCATTTTCTACTTTTCATCCGCCGTCAGTAGCTGCCAACCTACTATTGTTGCTACCGTCTTTAATTATTTTTTAATCCCAAATTCAGATTAATCTGTCGCCGCGTTAAATACATGCCAAAAAAACTACTTTTGGGATAACAATGATTTATTTGGACTCATTTTGCTTAAATAGGATAGCAGAATTTAAAAACTTTGGTTATAATTTTACTTTAAAATGTTGGTTTAATTTTGGTGATCATTTACTATTTTTGGGTTACTCATGATTTACTTGGAGTCATTTTACTTAAATAGGATAGCAAAGTGTTAAAACTTTGGTTATAATTTTACATTAAAATGCGAGTTTCATTTTGGTGATCATTTACTACTTTTGTCTGCTATTTGTTACTATATCTGGTGGTAAGTTAAACATAAGCCATAGGTTATTGGATTACTTAACTTTGTAATTAAGCTCGTAGGTCTACTTAGCACAAAATATAGACTGATATAGGTACCGATTATCAGTGAAAAAAACATACCTACTTATGTACGGGCAAAGTACTTACTTTTACCGTACTTAGGTAGGTATGTTTTTCTGTGTGTGCAATAATCATCTAAATTTAACTGTGTAGTTGTAATCTACACACATTCAACAAAAGAGAAACACATAACATTAAGTTCAATATAATCTCGCGGAACGTAACACCATTCCTCTGAAACGCGACACATTTCGCTGAAATGTGCTTATGTGCACTAAAACGTACAATGAGCCATTAAACCGCAGGTGGCAAGTGGCAACCCTCACTCACACATGCACAGCGATCCTTGAAGACATCACACTCACTCACTCACAGACACAATAAGTACTTGTTATGTGAGTGTGTGTGAGTTGCGTGCGCCACGTAGATTGCTCTACGTCCGCTTGTTTTGCATAGAATTATGTACTTCTGTTAGGTACCTTTTCTTTCAGGTACTAGCATTTTTATTGTTTCAGGTTTTCGAAAGGGCCTTTGGGGTTTTTAATTAGGTAAAACTAATCGTTCTCTAATTGACCTACACCAATTTTTTTACCAGTTGTTTCATGACCTATATTAGTTTTATTATTACTAGTTCACGTTTCAGAATTTTTTTAAAAATCTAATCGTCAAAAACAAACTCTAACCAGAACGATTTCCTTTATCAAAAATACCGTTGAGAACCTATTTGATGAAACTGTGCGTAGGCACGGGCTTATGAAAAAAAAAATACTACGTTGGCTATTAACAATTAGGCATGCTTTTAAATTTTACGATAGCAATTTGTTTTTATTTTTTATTTAGGTACTATGTGAGCCTACAGGATAGCGAACAGAATCAAAGAAATGGTTTTACGATTTAAATTAATTAATCAATAACCTTGAACTTAAATCTGTGGATAGAAAATAACGACATCTAACATATAAACGCATAATTTAAATAAATTACGTGGTTTTTTAAATAACGACACGAGAGGTTGACCTAATAGAAATTTACGATTATTATACAGGAATAAAAAGTATATTTTAATGGCTTTGATGACCTTACATGCATTTGACCGTTTCCGGAATGCCGACATTACTTTGTCACGCACATTTTTCAACACAAGACTTGGCAACATTTAGCTCATAGTTCGGAGAGTAAATCAGAGATGGCGCTGCGCGTTTAATTTAGAAGTTCGCATAGTTTAAAGATGCGTTTGCTGAACAGTGTAGTTGTATGACAGATAAACAGCGGCGATGCGCGGGGCACTCTTGGGAGGGACGGCCCAATTCGATGCGCGCTACCCATTACACAATGAATTTATTGCCGCATACGGCTGACACATATAGCGTGCATGTCATGTGCGCCATACGGCTAGAATATTTGAACAATTAGCGATCACAATCGTGTAACGTAGGCGCGCTGAGACGTTCTTGTAATAATGCTATTATTATAAAATGAAAAATCTGGGCGCACGCCATCAAAACCTTTTCAATTTTGAAGGGATAACCGCTTTACTGGTATAGTAAAATAATAAAGGCGGCTGTATTATCCTACTGTAAAGCAGCATCTTCTTATAAAGAGAAAGAACAAAATCACCACACTTGCTCACTGCATGTTGACGACTTCAGACCATCTTAAAATACGCACATAAAATTTAGTAGTTCTTTCTATCTACCTCCCTTCTTACTGAGGTGTCTATTAATTACATTTCAGTACCTTTCTATGAGCTACTTCACTGCGCTAACCTAAGCTTCGAAAGTATCTGGGAAACTGGGCGCAGGGTCTTAGGGGGCGCAAGCCAATCGCCATAAACCTACATAAACAAAACATCAACAAAACATCCGTTTTAAAAATACGGAACAAATATTCATTACACCTTTAAAAATTTACACTCCAATATTGTATAATATTGTTTATACAACGTGTAACGTTAAATGCGCAAAACCTCAGACACCCCAACTGATTTTTAATTCAATTGACCTATATCAGAGAGAAAATAAGTCATTAAAAAAATTGTAAAGGTTTTATGTGCTGTTTTAGTTTTACTGGCCATTCTGATCGTTTCTTGCGTCTGCGACGACGATTTACCCAGGGAGGAGTCGTCACCGGGCCGCTTCGCCGCGCTGACATTGGCTTGCTTGACCTGTTAATAAATAGATACGGCAACGTTTTTAATGAAGATTTTTTGAAAAATGTGACCTATATTAAAAAGTGGTTCAATTAATTCTGCTCGTTATTCTGATCAAACTATTTTCAGGTTTTGCGCATTTAACGTTACACGTCGTATACGCCTCATGCAGCGTTAGGCATATTCGCTTTGCGACTTGCGATGTGCAAGCACCTTATTACTACAAGAAAAAGGGCTTTTCAAGTAAAACCTTTGCTACTAACACCACTTTTGCCAGTTGTTAGTCAGTTCGGAGTTCATCAACTAAATAGGTGACAACTCGGGCACCAAACCGTTTTTTTTTGTGGTCAAACTCTTTCACAAAAAAATATTAATAAAACAACGGCGCAAGCTGATTCTCGCACCGGCGCCCAATATGGTTAAGACGGTTCTGCTTCTGATCAGACCATGCACCACCTTCTGGAGTGTCCTAAGTGCCCGTTCACCTGCACCTTGGATCACCTAAAGGATACCACTGATGCCGGAATCAACGTGGCCACCTACTGGGCTCAAACTATACAAAAAAAAAGACCATCGACACGAAAAAAAGAAGAAGCCTATAGCCGGCATGATCCGTGCCTCTGTCCAAAATATGTATACCTACCTACTGAACGGAATCGGAATGGACTCGAAAAATCAATACCCACCTATTTCTACATTTTGTAGCAAGCTGTAGAACCCTTAAAAATATAGTCAAACCAGCCAGTTACTTTCCCGTTTGGCGGCCATCCAAATTGACCGGTTATTTTGTGTAATTTGGCAAGTTTTCTTTTTAACGCGACACCTGTCCGCACGAGTTTTGTCTCTGAAGTTCAGATCTTCGATACTGAAGGGTTTTTCGAAAGATCAGCTGTAAAAGGCAGAACAATAATGACGTTGGAAACTGTATGTTATGTGTTGGCTCATTGGCAAGTGGCCCACAGATATATACTGTTAAAGAGTAGTCTCAGATGCATAAGGCATAATATATAACGTGGCAATGTTGCCAGCCCTATAGGCATTTTTCCTTTTGGCTTTTCGGCGTTTTTTGATGCGGATGAATTATAGAAAAGTGGTATGAAAAAGCAGATCATTTTTTTAATAACCGACGAAAATTTTTATCCGGAATCATGTACTAAAACCATAGTAACTCGTTGCGCGTCGATGTCGAAAGCACAGAAATGCACAGAGGTGAACTAGCATTGAAATTTGGTAATTAGATACACAAAAGAACGAAAGATGCGTTTATTGGAATTACAGCAAAATAAATACACAGTAAAAAAAAGGATTGTGTGGTTTTTATGAAACCACGGTAAAAGTGAAACTTTTTTTCACATTATAGACATTTAACTAAAAACAAATGAGTCTATACACTACACGGTCAGCTGATGCGAACTCCGCGGTCGACCGTCACGCGACATGCAACACACAGACGAAAAAGTTTGAGACGATGTAATAAAAGTTTCACTTTAAAACTATAAAAAAATAAAATTATAATGCCAAAAGGGCCTTCAGCTCAGCATAATGTCAGGTGACAACACAGGGCGTACTACCTGACGCTGATTTTCAGCTGCAAACCACGAGTGCCATACGCTGGAATAACAAACACACACTAGTCAGTGATGCATGAAATCCTTCCTTCTCTTTTTCTAGGGGTGCTTGCTTCTTCGATTTTTAGATTTCTTGTGGTCAGTAGACGTCCACGTTAGTTCTACATTTGACGGATATTTCTGCACACTGTATGACTGCATACATATATTTTTGTTGGCAGTGGATATAGTAATATAGTGTGCCCCAAATAATCAAAAAAGTACCAACTACTCGAAATGAAGAAGTAGTATTTTATTTATTTATTTATTCCTTTATTTCAGGCAACTAGGGCCCATAGAAAAAACAAAACATACTACTACAAATATTAGAATACTTATAATATAAACTAATACATAAAAAGTATCACAAATACAATACTCTAATATTATAACTTAAAAATACTGTAAATATATACAACATAACATAATAATAACTACTGCACACGAAGTGTCGGCGTCGTGTTTCGCTGACTAGTGTCATGTAGCCGGCCATGAAACCGGCGAAACACAACACCCTTCGGCCAGAACTCTTCCTTGAGGAACTTCTCGAGATGATGTGTCGGAACACGCACCACGGACGACTTGAAGTTCGTGTTGTGACGCGGCTCCAACTTCTCGACCCTCAAAGTCCAGTTGGTTTTCACACGCAGATACTCCACGATCTCCTCGTGGAGTCATGCAGTCTGGACACGTACAGCAGCGTCGTCGGGATTGCTGGACGTAGCAGCATGTTGGGTCCTGCCGGCGCGGTGCCGCATTGGTTCCGATAACTTACCTATCTGCTACATATACCAACACGAATCCAGGACATACAGTGATACCTAAACTGTTGACCAAAACACTGAAGAACATAAATCGTATACTGATAATAGTTCATTATTTAAGAAGCTAAAGCAAAAACAAAGGGCATTGCAGTACTCTTTGAGTAATCTATAAATAAACGTACACGTAGTGGTATACGTATCGATAATAGGTAGATATTTGGGCCTCTTTAAATGAATAACAATCTTAATATTCACGTGGCCAATTCACGTGACCAACGCAGCGCTAAACGCATTTTGTGTTGACATAGGTTCTTCTTTATAATATATCTAAGAGGTTTTTAGAAGTAGTTTTGTACATTAAACCAACAGGGTAGTTGCGTAACACACTAACAGTAGAAATGGCTTTAATTTTGACAGTTCAACAACATTCATTGCGTTATTTACGTTTTTAAGTAAATATTTTTTTCGAACATATTAAGCAATGGATTAGTAATATCTTTCAAAATGATTCAGAATGTGATTGTAATTTTGTCACGCAATTAAGCGCTGTTAATTTTTACTTTCCTTGATGACGGGAACAGTGTTTGTTTTTGTTAAAGTAAAGGAAGTAGGTACAGACGTCAGCACATCAAGCTACCACAGTCTGTCAAATTTCTTGAATAGATTTTCAACTCTATTTCTATTCACATTAGGTTCAAGGTTGATTGGGAAAATTTGACTATTTCGGGTAGCTTGATGTGCTGACGTCTGTACATATTTTTTACACATTTTTAGCTGATAAGCTAACAAGAAAATCGTTCAAAAATCCATTTAAAAGATGGTCTTCATTAACTGCTATAGGGGTAATCCTTAGGTCCTTACAGGAAGGTGACTCAAAAGGTTAATAAGTAATACGTAATACGGGCTGGTGTCCGCAACTCCACGTCAATGCGCGTATTTTGCATTCGGGACTATGAGGGTAGACTTTGGGTTACAAACATTAAAATAAAGGACAAAGACATATAACCATAATCAGCCTAAAACGTTACCACTGCTGGGACACAGACGTCCTCTCTTCGAGAGGGCGAGGAGTTGGCTATCGTCTACCACACGGACCCAGTGCGGGCTGGTAGATGTTGGTAGATGTCACATGTGTTCGGATTTTTGGCTCTGGGACATGCCGGTTTCCTCGCGTTCTTTTCCTTCACCTTTTTGAGAGCAGTAGTGATGAAATACATTATATAACGTAAAGCGCCTGCGTGGGTTCGAACCCACGACCTACGACTCGTAAGTTGGAGCCGGACTTACTTAAATTAAATGATCGCTTATGTCCTTGGCCCTTAAATAGATACTCAGAATACAAATATATGTATTTACATAACGTCTACCGTTAGTATTCAACCAGTGATTACCAACACACATCGAAGGGCAAGGGCGCGTTCAATGCTGTTTCAATTCAATACTGCTATTATATAACTACTAATTTCCGTATTCACATTTGTTTTAATGTTATAATAATGTAGTACTTAATGTTTGAAAGACGATGTGATCATTAATACTATGAGTAATCATCTTCTCTCTTCTCTTATCTCACCATTCTTAGAACGTTGTCTGACAGGACTCTCCGATCTTGGGGCGGTGAATACGACTGCACGCAGTCAAGTAGACATTCCCCAGGATCGGCGTGCCTCACGCAGCCTAGAATAAATGTTACTAACACTAGTTTATAAGTTTACATTGTTACTAACAAGTATGGAATAAATGTTTTTTTTTTCGTATTCAAATTCAATTGTTTATTGCTCAACACGGTACATAATAATTCATTTCTAGATGTCAAGTGAATGCGTAGTGCTGTAGTCCACTGTGTTCAGGCATGCAAAATTCTCTTTCAAATTATACGATGTCATAAATTTCAATTAATACCATAAAAATGTCATGAATTCAGATTAATACGTTACACAGTTTCATCAATTCAAAGTAATACCCTATACAATGTCATAGATTCAAAACAATAAGTTATACAACTTCATAAATACAAATAAATAAGTAAGTATTGTCAGAGTATATAATGTCATAATAATTAAGTACTTAATATTTAATACAGTCAACACATAATAAACAATACAAATAAAATAATTTTCATAAAATAAATCGGACCCAAGTATTCACCATAATTATATGTATTATCATATGACTAGCTTCTGCCCGACTTCGTCCGCATGAAATTTCTGGTTCCTCCTCCGATCCACCCAGTTGTATCGCATCGCCTGCCCGCGCCATTACTTCAATTTCGCTCAGCGTTCTTTATGACTTTTCTTCTTTTTTCTCGGCTTTAAGGGTCCTAGCGCTTTGTTAAACAGCCTTCTTCAATAATATGACAATCGAATGCAAAAATATTTTTTTAATCCGACCGATAGGTACAGAGATTAGCGCGTTAAAACAAACAAACTCTTCAGTTTTATTATTGGTGTACATTGAGAAAACGACGTCACTGTTGCCTGCTATTTTTCTAGCATCCTAGAGGAACTAGCTTTATTTGCACAGCTTTATTTTTTTAAATTCAATCCTGCGTTGGATAGATTATTTCCAAACTGGAAGGAGGACGCGCCCGCTCGCGAAAAATGGAAGGAGTGGAGGGAAGCCTTTCCCTAGAAGTGAGACAGTACAGGCTAGAAGAAATGGAATAAGGTACTATAAGATTAATGTTTACTCCAGTACATTATCTATCTGTGTGCATCGAATTCTGTTTAGCTGTTTATGCGTTTTAAATATCTGGACATCATAACAAACTTTAACATTATAATTTTGAAGGGATTACTTATTAATACTTCACTTTACGTGGAAGCTGAGGAGAGGGGTTTGTGGCTAAGTAATAACAGCCGCATGGATCGATCGATCAGGTTAAGCTACGCTTGACGCGGTTTGTCCGTGGACTGGTGACCATCTTCACATACCATGACCCCTCCGTGCCTCAGAAAGCACGTTAGACCGTTAGTCCTGGCTGTCATTCGTGGATCTTTGACAGCCGATACGTGTCGTCAGTAGCCCGAAAGTCTGACAACAAGTCTTTCCAAGGGGTTTCGTGTTACCCAGTAACTGTGTTGTGGAGGTCAGTTAGGCAGTCGCTCAATGTAAAATACTAGTATTCAGCTGCATCCGGTTAGACTGGAAAGTGACCCCAACATAGTTGGGGGAAAAGGCTAGGCAGATGATGATTTACGTGGAAATGGGGACGTCATGATCATCATCTGTAAGTTAGGATCAGTTAGGTAATAATAATAATAATAATAATATTCCACAACTTTCAAACAACGCCACCTAGTCCCAAACTAAGCAGAGCTTGTGCTATGAGTACTAGACAACTGATAAACATACATATATATTTCTAAATACATACATATTATAGACAAATTACACCCAGACAAAGAACAAATGATCGTGCTCATCACACAAACATTTGTCCTAGGTGGGAATCGAACCCACGATCTTGCGCATAGCAGTCAGGGCCACTGACCACTAGACCGACATGCAACAGGTCCATGTCTGTCGACAGGTAACAGGTAGTCTAAACTAGTCTAAATTCATAATTTTGGCCCATCTTCAACCTTGTAAGTTGTATGGGTCGGTTTCCAGTGTAACGTAACCACGCATAGTAATGTCTTAATAGCTAAAACAGAATTGTAGACGAAGCGCCTTCTGTCTGATGTGTACCACTCAATTAATGTGATTTATTTTTCTAATTAAATGCGTTATCGCCTATTTATCACTAGTTCCTAGCTGATACGCTAATCGGTCAGATTGCTAATCAATTTATCTAGGTAGGATTTTGCACTACGTAATACGATTTCTTATATAATCTGTTAATCATGTTTTTAAGTCAATAGGTGTATCCTAGAGAGCTTATATTCTTCACTAATATTTGAGCTATTAAGTATAAAGGTTACGCAAAATACGCGCATTGACGTGGAGTTGCGGACACCAGCCCGTATTACCTTAGTATAAAGGTATAATTACTAAAAAATGTTTTTATTTTTCACTTTTTAGCTGTACTTACCCCACATAAATTTGTTTAACACTACTTGCTATGTGAATATCAGTGACAGAAAGTTATTAAAATAATATCATAAATATAAACTAAGTGGAAAAAAATCCTATTATTGAAGCTGGGGTAGCTTCAATAATAGGATTTTTTTCCACTACCAAAGCAAAGTTAATAAAATTTATAAAAAACCACCCTTGGGGCATATCCTATCCAATAAAAAAATAACTTTACAAATGCGTCTATATCCGATGGAGTTATGCCCAAACATACATAAAAAAATATATATTTATATAAACATCCGAAATGAGAACCTCCACCTTTTTTGAAGTCGGTTAAAAATACATTGAATCAAAACAATTAATTTAAGAAAATAAAACAAACAATATGGGAATATACATTTTCATATATATTTTTTGTGATATGTAAGTACTATGGTTATGCAACTTATATGGAGATTCTCTGAAATAAATAACTAATAATAATATGAACTAAGATTGTTGGAACTACTCCCAAACCCTGGTAGATACCTAATAAAGCTCCCCCAAAAATCGATCACATTTGCACATCAAATAATAATAATGGCGAATGAAACCGGTTTTGTATTCTAAAGGAGGGTAGGATAAATACGTCCAAAGCTTGGACCTCCTTTGTGAGATGCCTTGGTTGAGTAACAATTGGCGTGAGTACGAAGTTCCAAGTGGGATTCAGAAGGGAATGTTTTGAACTGCGAGTTTAGTGAATAAAGTCCGACATACGCATACATACACACGGCGACACATCAAGTTATACATTTCCAGTTCTAACTGACCTCGCATTGTACGCACATCAACTACCCGAAACTGTCAAATTTTTCCAATCAACCTTGAACTTTAAAGATAAATATAATAATAAAGTTAAAAATCTATTAAGGGGTTTGGGTTAGTCAGAGGCATGAAAAAATGAGAATTTTCAATATTTTTTCTTGTCAGTAACTCAATTTCTTTAATGAAAGTAACAATATGACATCATTATGTTACAACTCGATGCGTCAATGCGTAAAAAATCAGCAGTTTCCTACATTTTGAGGAGTTATGTGAACATAAATGTAGGGAGCAGCAGATTTTTTTTCGCGATTTCAGGTTTGATAAATATTGTTTTGATAACGACATATTATGTCATGTGCACTACATTGGCTGTGGTTGCGGTAATCAACAGTGACGTAGGTACCAAAAGACCAAGTTTAAACAAATGAGGGTAAATTATTTATTAATTTTAGTATTTGTTATAGTTTGTAATGTATTGATGCTTTTTTATTACTACTTTTATTTTTTATAATTATATAATTAAGTATTTGTTACAGCCGCGTATCATGTAATTAGATTAACATAAAACCTAATACGAACCTGCAAATTGCTAAAACCGTAAGAAAGTTTGAATTTCGCGGGCTAGTAACCAAAGAAAAAAGGGGAGGGGGAAGGGAAAGAGGGGGGAGAGTATTTATTTATTTCTTTAAACTTTTCGCACACAAAGAAGGTACAAAGGCGGACTTAATGCCTTAGGCATTCTCTACCAGTCAACCAAGGGTGGTGAAGAGATTAGATGGCAGGTGCTTTGGTTGAACCGAACAATGATAAAAAAAAAAACTATAGTATATAGTATCCTGTTATATTCTATAACATCTAACTGCCGTGCGATTCTGTAACCATCTCACAGTGAAAACTTGGGTGAAGTGAGCGTGGAGTGAGTCGTCAATAGTGTCAATCCCGAGCATCAGCATGACTCCCAGCTCACTCTAAGTTCACTTCACCTTAGCTATCACGGTGAAATTTTTACAGAATCGACCGGCTGGCCTGAAATTCCGGACGGGTTAGGCAAACCAAAACCATAAAATATATTAAAATAAAGTATTCATGCATGCGCACAATTTAATCTGCTAAGAGTATGTTGTATAATATAAATTGCATGCCTACAAGCTAATTTTAGTTAAACTATCGAAATTTTCCTCTAAAACTATCAACTCATAAGCACTTGTTTGTTAAAATGCAATTGCGTTCAATGTTATATTAGAGCAAAAACGGCACGTGTAATGATTCATTGTTATGCTCATAGCTAAGTTTAGTTGCACTGAGGTCGTTGCTATTTTGTTGATCACTTCCTCTGCAAATGAAATGTATGTAGGTATAAACTTCAGTTGAATGCATGCCTTCTTTTCTGTAATGTTTCGGACAGTGGCATTGAAATGTATAAAATATTCCTCGAGTTTTACAAAACAGCTCATGGCCAATTCTTGATTCACCGTCACTCCATTCAGCGTGAAAAAAAAAACCAACCAACTTCTAAAAAAACAACAATTTAAAGCTCCGAAATTAATTTTTCACTTTGTAGTGTTTTTTTTTGGTTTTGAAAAAAAGTTTTTCATTTTTCGCTTTTTAGCCCTCGTACAGACGCCGGCACATTTGTCAAATTTCTTTAATAGATTTTCAACTTTATCGCTGAAGCATTAGGTTCAAAGTTGATTGGGAAAAATTGACAGTTTCGGGTAGCTTGATGTGCTGCCGTCTGTACCTACCACCTTACATAAATTCGTTTACTTGCTATGTAAACAACAGCGATAGGATGTTTTATAGCGCCATCAACATACACAAAGTGGATTAAATACGTATTATTGAAGCTAACTCTACACTATCAAAGCAAACCAAATAAAATTCTGGGATCACCGCGCGAGTTTCCTCCACCAAATATTAAAAAAAAAACAAAATCTGTCAATGACTTGTGAAAATATCGATGAACATGCACGAAAAAAAATATACATAGACACGAACATAGTTAAAAAAGAAATGAAATTTAACCTCCTTCTTTTTTAAGTCGGTTAAAAAAAAACTAGCTTGCCTAAAAGACCGCTGTCACAGGATTACGAACCCTAAACTTTCCCCCTCAAATCTTTGAATGGAACTTTATTAACATTTGAAAAAATAAAAGCAAACCACACCTTTTATGGCAAAGTCAACGGTAAAAGAGAAAAAAAAATGCATTGTTATCTTTGAACCCTTTGCAAGAAAACTTACAACTGCAGCCTTTCCCAACTCTTTCAAAGACAATGCACAAACCCAGTTGCAAATCGGTGGGGTTGCCTCCGCACTGTTTTGCAGCATTCTTCTGACACGTGCATTTTTGTCCCGTGATTGTTTATAACATCTGGAAAAATTTCTTGCTTTCATGATTTGTTTCAAACAAAGTTATGAGACGTAGTCATTTGTTTGTGTGTTACAGAATGCCGCAGAGCTCGGTTTCATAAAGTTTATTCAGATGATTATGCAATAGTCAAATTAATTGGAACGTGTACATATGTATTTCCTTCACAATATTTTTTGACTGTTTAAGTGCAACGAGAGATACTTTCACTGTCAGTAGCATACAGTTTATACTTTCCAGTAGATATCATAGATGTACGCGGAAACTATAGGAGCAGCGGGGTAGTTGCGTAATACAGTAGCAGTAGCAATGGCTTTAATTTTGACAGTTCAATAACAATCATTGCGCTATTTACTTTGGTGAGCAGACAAATTTTACAAACATATGAAGCAATGGATTAGCAATATCCTTCAAAATGATTCAAGTTGTTATTGAAAGTGTATTACGCAATTAGGGTGCAGTTTTAAACACAGATAAAGTTCACCCTTGCTTTGTGTTGAGTAAAGGAAAACACAAAGACACACACTTTACTGTGTCACACTTTGTGACACAATAAAGTGCACCTCCCAAAGTTAAAATATTCTTTTTTCTAGCAAAATACAAGTGTCGCATCAACATATAAAAGAAAGCTAGACATTTATCGACTACAGATAATTAGAAGAGGTTTCTAAGATGAATTATTAATCTTTTTTATGGTAATTTGTAGAAAATCTTGCAGACAGATTCTTTACGTTGACAGTGTTCTAATGTGCGGAGTGAGCATCTTAGTATAGACATAATATTTTATTTGACACTGTTTTATCAGGAAAGTAAGCAGAAAATACATCACCAAAGTTTGGAACAAAAGACGTTGAAAGATTAGGATCAAAAATACGCATCGTCCTTATTGGTCGGAACTTGCAAACACGCAGTAAGCAAGCTGTTGATTTGAGTAGATAGCGCAAGAGAGCGCAGTAAACAATCCTACAGTCCGGCCATCGAGAAATGTGTTCGTGACACCCGTCAGTGCGACAATTGAAGTAGCTAATAAAGATCAAATTCGCAAAAAACGCATTCGTTTGTATGAAACTGACAGGGGTTAAGAACGCATTCTCTCGTCGGCCGCTCTGTAGTTCTTTCTCTGTACGAGAAGAGGCGTTTCCATTTCAGTGAGAAAATTCCGAAGAGTGTTGACCTCGACATAACGGCCGCAGTGACATCTGTCACGAAAATGATGCCAACGGGATTTGACTTTAACTGTCAAAAAACGCTCTGTAGGAAAACACACCAAATAAATTACTTTCATAAATAATGTTTCAATGACGTCATTCGTCGGTAAATTGCGGACGCTATATGGCGGCCACCACTCTCCTAGTTAAAGTTTAAATGTTTGTAAATGCACCCACAATGCAGAAGAAATTCCTAGTGTGGAGCAACGTATTTAAAGAATATATATTATATATAATTGTCATTGTAGGTTAATGTGTAAATAAGAATAAGTAACGAATTCATTACAGTTGTGATCACGGACTTGTGTATTTGTTGTTTGTCAATCTGCAAGATCTTTTCCTTTATCTTTCACCTCTTTTGTCTTTTATACGAATCCTGCAAAAGAAAATCCACGCACACAGTCCGAACGCATAGTCCCAAGATTTTGGGGCCCTCATGAGACCGGTCTGAGAACTAGTTGTGTGGCCTTCGAATCGCGGAAGGTTTTCTACATCGGCCCCGCAACTGATGCGACGTCAATGATTGGCAAAATGGCCGACTAGCCGGTCGATTCTGGAAAAATCTCACCGTGATAACTAAGGTGAAGTGAGCTTAGAGTGAGCTGTGAGTTATGCTGATGCTAGGGAATGACACTTGGCGACTCACTCCACGCTCACTTCCCACAAGTTTTCACAGTGAGATGGTTACAGAATCGCAGGGCTGTTATACTTAAATATTGATATTTTAGACGGTTTTTGTTTTACTAAATTACTATGGACCTGTCCCTGCTTCGCAAGGTTGTTATTACTTGAAGTAACTTAGAGTTTTTTTTTTATTATACATTTGTTAAATATGAATGTATTAAATTTACACAACACGAACTATCCGGAATAAATTCTCTAAATCATGGTGAAAACCTTATCAAAATCCGTTGTATAGTTTAAGAACAACGCGGTTACACAGACAGATACTAAAAGCGGCAGTAACTACTACCCTCCCACCGGAGTCCGGCGTCAAGCAGCCTGCTGTGTTTCGTCGATCCTCGGGAGTTCCAGTTCTTTAGGCATCTTCTGGGCACGCTCGTTCCATCATAGACCTCATCCATCGCTTCCATCAGGCGTGATCGAGGTCAAGAGCGGACCCATTCAGCAATAAAAAAAATAAAATAAAAATAATAATTTATAATATGTGTAAATTTTAGTTTATTTTATGTAACAAGGATGTTTGTGCGTGGTTTGGATTTGCATTTCAAATGTGCAAATGCGGTTTAATTGGATGACGAGGCAGGTTTCGTATGCAAAATTGTTCGAAAAGAACTTTATAAATATACATTATCGTATCATATTGTTTGTCAAAAATAACAATGTCATTCAGAAATAGTGAAGGACTTCCTGCAATAAAATATTTGGCGACGTTAAAAATAATACTTAACTATATAAAATTTTACAAAAGAGAATAATTTTACTTCCGGGTCCCACAGAATTTTGGTCAAGTAGGTATTGAACGTTTGTATAAAACAGCTGATTTTGTGTTCGTGATTTCAGAGTTGGTTCCATAGTGAAAGTTGTTCATATTCATGACTAGAACACCCTGAGAAAATTTGGAGTCTGTAAAAAAAATCTTTCTTTCTTTCTTTTTTAAAAAAAGTTGCCCCACACTAGGAATTTCTCCTGTATTGTGGGTGCGTTTACAAACATTTAAAGTCACATACACAAACCGCCAGGCCCGGAACAACTACTTGTAGGTCATACAAATATTTTTTCCGTGCGGGAATCGAACCAGCGACACGCAGCGCAGCAGTTAATCGCTTAACTACTGCGCCAACCGTGCCGTCTAAAAAAATCATCCAGTATTTCTTATTTTATAATTAATAATATAGCTTAATAATAAAGCTGATCGCTGTAACTACCAGTCGGATTTGAAAAAATATTTTTGCTATTGATGGCGAAATTCTCAAGGAAGGCTATATACTATATACGAGTATATCCGCCCTTATTTTGTTTGTTTTACAGTTTAAACATCTGGACTCAAGTAACGATACGCGAAGTCACGGGCGCAGCCAGTTATCATAATAAAAGAGGAGATTTAAGCCTAGCAGTAGAATTGCAGAGGTTTGGTACTACCTTCTTCTACGAGCGACACATTAAAAGTTTCATCTCGATTAGCCAATCAGCAGGATAGTAGTGTGCCTAAGATACGCGTTTGTTTTTGTTGTTGTGTTGTAATTCTATCAGCGATAGTGATAATGGAAAATGAAACATGTATGGAACTGACGTAAGCTACCGAATATCTTATGTCAATACCGTCGAAATTCGTTGTATGATCATGTATGTCAACAATATGATTTTTTTTTCCTCTTAGTTTATATTGATTTATGATTTAATAACTTCCTGTCACTGATATTTACATTGCAAGTAGTGTTAAATGAATTTGTGTGGGGTAGGTACAAGTAAAAAGTAAAAAGTGAAAAATAAAAACTTTTTTTACAAAAAAAAAAAAAAGAAACAACCGTCTTTCACAGACGGACTGGCAGACTTAGTCGCACAATAAGGGTTCCTTTTTACTATTTTGGTACGGTATCCTAAAAACTCAGAAAGAACGCTATGCGAAAACTAAGTGATAGCGCGGGCAGGTGATGCTATGCGACACGATGGGTCGGGGAACAAGAAATTTCAACCGGACGAAGTCGCGGGCCGAAACTAGTATTTCATAAAGTGGTCACATATTAAACTAGCCTGAATAGTTTTTAAATTAACTCATTAGCATCAACAAACATCTGCTTTACACATTGTAACAATGTTTCCTGTTTCAATAATATTCCATGATTGATTACCGAATAAAACCATTAAGACTTTAAATACAATGCATGCAAGGTCGGCTCGTTTCAATTATTTTATTTGTTTGTAATTGTTCAAATAAATTAAAATCGTTGTAATTTGTAACACGATAATCATACTGGTTTTTGGACATAACAAGATACCTCTACTTCAATGAGTACAGCCGTGCGATTCTGTAACCATCTCACCGTGAAAACTTGGGTGAAGTGAGCGTGGACTGAGTCGTCAATAGTGTCAATCCCTATCATCAGCATGACTCACAGCTCACTCTAAGCTCACTTCACCTTAGTTATCACGGTGAGATTTTTCCAGAATCGACCCGAGTCGTAGACACGACGAAATTTCCAGTTTTAGCTGACCTTGCATTGTATAGGCTTTTCGTACAATGTGAAGTCAGCTTATAGTGGAAATGTATGGCTTGATATGTCGTCGTGCGTACATGTACATAATATTAATATGGAGTTGAGTTTTGAGTGACAAAAATAAATAGGTAATAAGTGAATTAAGAATATTTTTTATTTTTCCAGTTTTCAAATTTAACTTTGTGTGAAAATGACTGTGGTGTCTATTCCCATTGGAAGGTACCATCATTGACTTATCGTATGTTTTTGAGATTATTAGTTATATACAAATTATTATAAAGACTTGCTACGCCAACTTTTATTATCCTAATATATAATTTTAACCAAAAACTATAATAGTACCCTTCTTAATATGAACCTAGATGTCTAGCACATATTGTCTTCTATTCTTATTTCCCTTAAATATTCATTTTATTTTAATATACTGCATTGAATACGAAGATTGCAAATATTTTTTGCACGTATGCAGTTTCGTAGCACCGCTACGTCTCGTAGAGATATCGTAGCTGCATTGCTACGCGGTGCATCGCTGCACGTAGCGCATCTCGTAGACGTCTACAGAATGCGTTTCGTAGCGTTCGATTGCTACAAATTCTTGCATATTTTATGTTTTGGCTTGTAAAATTACTTGCGAATTCAGTTATTTGATACTTTACACAGTAATTTTACTTCATTTTCACATTTAAAAACACATTTAAATGTCATAAAATTTTACGCCTAACTAAGAATAATTATATTAAAAGTTAATTGCGTATAATGAAGCTGTGTTGTACGCATGCGCGATCGACGTGACATAAGATGCGCGTGAGAACGCTCCCGGCTAACGAACTCGCGTCGCTGGTTTATTTTCATTCCTATGTTTTGGCCAATGCGATAGCGCAGTTGGCGAAGACAAAAGAAATGGTGGATAAGGATGTGTGCTCTCTTTAACCTAATATAAAACATGGTTCCTTAATTAATAATGTTTTATTTATTTTTCATACCACACGTACATACTTAATCCACATATTTATTAAAAAAAAAACAAAAATAATTCTATAATGTTTCTGCGTTGATTATGTATATAATATATAATGAGTATTTTAGTCAGGCAACACATATTTGTTTAGGGGAACCCCGGGAAGAGTGGTCTCTAATTAAATAGTTGTATAGATAATATAATATAACTATATTTTCGGGATTCCCCTGCTAAATACTTGTTTAAAACTTTCCTACTGTTTTAAGGAAAATATTTATTACAAGAAAAAATAGCTACTAACTGACAATAATTATTAATATTTTTTTAAATAAATTAATATTATATTAAATTAGATACAAAAAAATATTTGTAAGCCAGAAAAATACGTACTTTAGTTATTATTAAACCTCTCTATGGTTATATTAACAGTGTTCTTACATATAGATGCATTTTTACAAGTCTAACATATAAGTGAAAACTGTTACGTAGTTTCTATATTTACGTCTATCTAATAAAAATATAATATAATAGAGAGTATTCCATTCTATGTCAAAAAATATTCATTTACTTTCATTTGTCCTTGAATTCTAACAACAAAGCTTATAACGTTACAATAGAATATAATAGAATAAGAAGGCGTCTAAAATAATGAAGTCGTAATGTAGTCTGTATTACTTAAGACATTCAGTGGGTTGTCTTAGGGGCAAAGCCTGACAGAATGCCTCCATTACACTAAATCTCTCCTGACCGATCTCTAAACATCTAAGACAATGGCAAGACCTCGATCCCTATTAAAGTAAATAGGTACAGACTACAGGTCGCAAACACATAACAACATGTAGGGCACCTCAGATACTTGATATCACGATAACGACTTAGGTACAACACATCAACCTTGACAAGTACATAACCATTGTTTCAATAATAATTCTTATCCAACCTCTGTCTAATCTAAGACGCTGCCAAAATAGTAGACACTCAGACGTGCACACTAAACACATGTTCAATAGAAGAACCACAGTCTAAAATATTTTTTCTGTTAATCCTTTATAAATTTAAGAGCAAAAGAAGTTTTCTTTGTTACTTTTTTAGCATGTGACCGCGTCATTTTTAAACGATGACTGGATAGAAACGGACAAAGAAATAGACATGCAATTTGACAGTTGAGTGAACTTTGAGAGTTTTTTTTTATTGGCTATCCATTTCCTATGAATTATTTTATTATACTAGATTTTTAGACCTGTCCTGACTATTTTGACCTAGATACTTGTCGAGGTGTCGTTATTAGTTAGCGGTTTCTACAGATTGAATGATTAAACTACAAAAAAAGTCCAGTCCCTGACCTTTTGTAGACACACGTTTTTCTTGCCGTGAAAAACTAGGGTTTATTTGCCGGGCGTAGACACGGTTCTCAGTGTTGTATGGATCACTATGGATGCTTGTTGAAGGACATGTTTTTTTCTACGGCACGGTTTATGCGCCGTACCGTAAAGAAACCGTGTCATGTACAGACGCCAGCACATCAAGCTACTGTCAAATTTCTTTAATATATGTTCACCTTTATAGCTAAAACTTAGGGTTCAAGGTTGATTGGAAACATTTGACAGTTTCGGGTAGCTTGATGTGCTGGCGGCTGTACAAAGGGCCTAAGCCCTCTCGATGGAGCTGACGTCGGAATCAACTACTTACTTGACATCAGATTGTACGGACAGTTGGTTTTCTGCAGCTTTTACATACAAAAAACCTATTCAATTTGCCTAGCCTTTTCCCAACGATGTTAGGGTCGGCTTCCAGTCTAACTGATGCAGCTGGATACCAGTTTTTTATATGAAGTGACTGCCTATCTCACCTCTACAACCCAGTTACTGGACAACACGATACCACTTGGTAAGACTGGTTGTCAGACTTTTGGGCTTCTGACTACCCGTAACGACTATCAAAGATCTACGATTAAAAGCCGGCACCAACTGCTTAACGTGCTTTCCGAGACCTGAAGGGATATGAAATGGATGGTCACCCATCCATGAACCGACCGCATCAGTTGTAGCTTAACCTTTGATCTACCCGTGTGGCTGTTATTATTTAGCCATGATGCCAAAATAAACCTGTTTAAAGTGAGAAAAGAATAGTTTACTCTTTTGCTGTGAACCACAAAAAAATTACTCTAAAATATTTAAAACAGTCTGTAGTATAGCCAAGTCACGTTATTTGAGTTCAAAAATTAAAAATAGTAGTAACATTATTAAAATGACTTGGAATGTCATTAATAGCGAAACAGGAAGGTCTTGCAACCGAAGTAGTGACTACAGCCTTGCTATTGATGACAATGTAATTAGATCAGATTCTCAAGTCGCCGCGGCCTTTGAAAATTTCTTTTCAGAGATTCCCGTGTCAACAACTAAATCTCTAAGCTCGTCACCCACTGCTGCAGAGTCTTTACTTAAAGAAAACGTTCCAGTTGGTGATTCTGAATTTCACTTTCAATATGTCACCTGTACAGATGTAATTAAAACTTTCCACATGTTAAATGTTAAAAAGACTGCAGATATATGGGGTAATTCTGTGGATGTTGCTAAGTCAATTATAAACATTGTAGCACCTACTTTAGCTGTTATATTTAATAATTGTATTGATCGTGGTGAGTTTCCTGATCTTATGAAACATAGTAAAATCATACCATTGTTTAAATCGGGTAGTACATCAGACCCTACTAATTATAGACCTATTTCAGTACTACCTACCTTTAGTAAAATTTTTGAAAAGCTTATTTTAAACCAAATGCAAAGATTTTTTAACAAAAATAAATTACTGCATAACAAACAGTTCGGTTTTACAAGGGGTCGTTCAACTACTGATGCCGGAGTTGAACTTTTAGGACATATTTATAATGCATGGGAGGACAAATGCGATGCTTTGGGCATCTTTTGCGATTTGTCCAAGGCATTCGATTGTGTTCTTCATGAAACCTTAATCAGGAAACTTCACTACTACGGAATTCGGAACGCCTCTCTGGATCTTCTTACTTCTTACTTGAGTGATAGGATTCAGAGAGTTGATGTTAACGGAAAAAGGTCACCCGGATCTGTAGTAAAAATGGGGGTCCCCCAGGGCTCAATTCTTGGCCCATTTTTATTTCTTATTTATATAAATGACTTGCCTTACCTCATAAGGGACGAACATGATATAGTGTTGTTTGCAGATGACACTTCACTTTTATTTAAACTCAAACGTCAGCAGCTGGTTACTGACAATATAAATAGTGCCCTCGCAAAAGTAGTTAACTGGTTTAATGTTAATAACCTACTTCTTAACGAAAAAAAAACGAAATGTATTAAGTTTACGATACCAAATGTTAGACAAGTAGAAACTAGTGTTCTTATAAAGGGTGATGAGTTAAAACCCGAAAATACCACAGTATTCTTAGGCATAACTTTGGATGCCAAGCTTCAATGGGGCCCCCCATATAGATAAATTGTCAAAAAAGCTTAGCTCTGCAGCATACGCCGTTAGGAAAATTCGTGACTTAACTGATTTAGAGACAGCCCGTTTAGTTTACTTTAGTTATTTTCATAGTGTGATGTCATACGGTATTCTGTTGTGGGGAAATGCCGCCGATATTCAGACAATTTTTATTTTACAAAAAAGGGCAATTCGTTCGATTTATAAATTAAGTCCCAGACACTCCCTCAGAGACAAATTTAAAGGGATTAATATAATGACTGTGCCTTCTCAGTACATTTATGATAATCTTTTGTATGCACATAAAAATATTAATCTGTTTAAAAAATACAGTGATATCCATAATATTAATACTAGGAACAAACACAAATATGTTGTTCCTACAACAAGGCTTAAGAAAATAGGTGGCTCGTTTAGATGCCAATGTATACATTTTTATAATAAACTTCCTAGCCACATTCAAGAACTAAGCATTAATAAATTCAAATCTTTCATAAAGCTAAAACTATGCCAGAAAGCCTATTATACTGTAAAAGACTATATTGAGGACAAAAAAGCTTGGGATTGAGCTGCTCCAATAGGTCTAGACAGTGAATGTTGTTTATTTTTTATTTTGCTGATTTACACTTTGGTTTTTTTTTTTTTTTTTTTTTCTTTCTTTCTAAATATCTATTTATATACAGAATGACATGAACATTTACTGTTTAAAGTCTTATATTATTTTAATTATTGTGAATGTGAGGACTATGTGGGTCATTGTTTCCGTTTTAATCATGGTCTGGCAGTTTGAGTGGTGTATGCGGTCTACACAAATGTCCTGTCCCTGGTATTGCTCGTCGAATCGTTGAGCTCCTTAAGTTCTGAGTTGAGCTGCACGGTTACTGACGAATGCGTGCACTGACTGCACAGGTCCACTCAGTGTGGTTCTTTCCTCAAAAGACCACTTCAGACACCAATCTACATGGTCCTCAAAGATTATATCCGGATTTTTATATACACATTGACATTGATGAATTTTATATAAACAATGACATGGATATTTACTTTGTAAAGTATCTTATTTTTATTATTATTACTGTGAGTGTGAAGACTATGTGGGTCATTTCTTTTTTTCGGTTTTCCTTCTTAGTTAGTTTTAATCATGATCTGGCAGTTTGAGTCATTTATGCGGCCTACCCAAATGTCCTTTCATTGGTATTGTTCGTCGAATCGTAAGGCTCCTCAAGTTCTGAGTTGAGCTGCACGATTTTTGACAAATGCGTGCACTGACTGGACAGGTCCGCTCAATCTGTGTGGTTCTTTACTCAAAAGACCATTTCAGACACTAATCTACATGGTCTTCACATTATCTGACCAAGATTATGTCTGGACTTTAAAAGAGACTGTGACCTCTGAGTTTGTTTCGGCCTTTCTTCTCAGAGTAGTCAGATAGGAAACGCCGACCTCATCTAGTTTAAAAAAATATGATTGACATGTAAAAGTGTTTGTACAAACCTACTTACAGAAAATAAATCATTTATCATTTATCATTTATCACAGAGTATGAAAACACAACACTGAGTAATAGTTTTTTTTTAAACAAATTGCATCGTGATTTAAAATAGACAATTGTGAAGCACTTGTGTCCGTAGGTATCGCTGATTCATGGCCATCATATTTCAAGGCTTCCTCTGCGGTTTTCCTAAAAATCTGGAACGTTTTGTTGCTTTATTAACTTTGTATTATTTAATGCCTG